>OU426981.1:47278442-47570942 GCA_911387785.2 Aelia acuminata
ACATAAGGAAATAATCGCATAAAAAATTCGAGAACAAAAGTGCTCTAAGGCAATAGGCAACATGTGATGATAAGACCGCGGTGTTCGTGATCCCCCCTCAACTTTGGGGCTAAATCCGCCCCTGGTTTATGGGATTAGGCGGGTTTAGGTATATCCAGCCGGTATCTTATAAATTGTATCCAATTTGACTGTTATGACCTCGTTCTAAATTCTAGATCATAAAAACAAAACGCAAAGGATTGCCAAATAAGAAGCATCGGAATCGAAGATTGATGTTCATCGATAGAATGATCGTCTTCAGATCAAGATATATAATAAATTTAAATCCAAGCCCCATAAATATACAGTTCCCTTTTCTCGTAATAATCAGGTGGGTTTTCATTGTCTGTTGGTTATCTGGCTTTCCTCCTTCATGGAAAATGCTTGGAACTAGAGATAAATATCTAAGGGACATTAATTGCTTCTTTACGACGTGCGCACTACAAAAGGAGAATCCTCTTATTCGCTCATACTTCATGTCCACGCCCCCTCATAGGACAATAATTCCTCGCTAATGTACTTCTTGTAGGTTACAGAGTCGAGCTTGCGACGTGGAGGAGGGCATTGCAAGTTGATGGCATGAGTAGATAGTTCTAGTGAAAGAATGGTCATGATTTAGAAAATGGATCTTAAACAAAAAAATTTAGGCAAGTGTTGGTTTTTGTCCAGGATTATTTTTGATATGCATGGACATTTGTTTCTGTAATTATCATATTCTTTGATTTGTTTCAAGGTGGAAACAACACGATTACTTTTGTGGTTCTGTCATTTGATCATTATTCAGTATTCATTTAATAAGAATCTAAAAAAAGCTAGAATTGTCTCAACTTCGAAATTGGAATTATCTTAAGCTAATCCTATTTAGACAACAAATCAAGTTGGAGCCACGCTCCTTAGCTTGACGTTAGTAGCATCGGTTATAAAATAGTGATATGAGACTTTTGATATTTTAACCAATCAGATAAAATAATCTAATAAGTTTCTTAATTTAGTTTTAAGGCATAACTTTGACTTATTTTCTTTGTTTATTTAAATAGATATTTTAGTTAATTAAAAATAAATATATTATTTCTGCATATACCATTTGTTTTCTTGATAGAAAAATAAAAAAGCAAATAACCAAATCGTGTTTGAGCTTACTTGTAGACCCTGATATGAATAGTTATAATTT
This sequence comes from Aelia acuminata, assembly GCA_911387785.2. NCBI lineage: Eukaryota > Metazoa > Arthropoda > Insecta > Hemiptera > Pentatomidae > Aelia > Aelia acuminata. Next base: position 47,279,653 of record OU426981.1, read on the forward strand.
TGAGAAGATATTGTGTGACTCCGAAAAAACTTCGTAAATAAATAATGACGGCTTCCATATTGTTTTAACCCTATTTGGTACCATTAATTTATTCTAACTTCAGCACCCAGATTTGGAACCAATAACTACCTTGAAGATTCCTGGTGTCGCTAGAGGATACCTGATACAGGATAATTCCCCGATGTAACGGATCCCAAAGAACCTCCGGGAACTACTGATCTCCGGGCCTCGGACATCACATCTCTTCTCGATCAAATGAATTCAGGAACCTCAGATAGCATCGTTTCTTCTTCTTTTGTTTGTCCTCTCTGCTGAGCTCAGGAACCAGCTATGATTTTCTTAATTTTTATCTTATCTTTGAAATATATTTTTTAGGTCATTTACGTTTATGTATACTGTGCCAAGTTTGGTACTTACATATGAGCCCCTTAAAGCACAAGTGGTGAAACTCCAATTTTCGTTTTGTATTTTTTGTTAGGCATTGTACTGTGTAGGGAAAACTGTGTTATGTTTAATGCACTAACAGTGTAACTCCTAGTTTCCCATATTTGCGCATTCATTTGTGGTCTGATGAAACAAGTAGTACAAAAACGTCTTAACATAACAAACCCATTAATACCTCGAAACTTAAAAATTGGAGTTACACCACTTGTGCTTTAAGGGGCTCATATACTAACATCTCTATTAACTATATAACTACGATAGTCAATGTCATCACCCTTATTTGCCAGAAAATCTTACATTTTCAGGTAAATTACATTAATTTATGATTATTATCACTTCTACTGATTGCTTCCTCAATTATGTACCTATTTATAAAATTACATACATAAATATATCTTTAAAACAAAATATAAGTCGTCCTCTCTTCTCAGGATACCATATTATTTGTATAATTTATAGAAAAATAGGTTTAATTTATTTATTTTTTAATTAATTTAATTAATAGCTACAAAAATGTTTTACGTTTTTTTTTTTTTTTTTTTATATATTTCATCTCAAAAAAGATTGGAATTTGTCCATGGACTGTGCATGTTTCAACCGACAACAAATTCTTAAAAATTCATCTAGACCAATTAAGAATGAACTCGATTCAATATGTTGAAGGTAAGAATAATATTTTTTATAACTAAATTCAGTTATTGTCAAACTTAAGATGATTAAAGAAAAAATATTAAAAGATGTTATGAGACTAAACAATATTCTATAAATCTGACAATCTATTGATCCTAAATCCTTGAAATGGCACATGACACTCGGACCCTACTCGGAGTTCACAACTGGAGGGCGGCTGCACTGGACAGGGGCACTTGGCGAAGGCTGATCCAAGAGGCCAAGGCTCAGAGTTGAGTTGTCGGGCCGCTGATGTATGTATATATGTGTAGGTACCAGTAAATGAAATAGATACTGCAACCTTTCATCAAGAAGAAGAACTTTTAATTTTAAGATCTAGATTTTTTAATAAATAATTTTTGATGTATAAAACCATTATAATATTCATTTTAATTGTATAAAAATTGTAATTCCCTATATTTAGTAAATTATAAATAGTTACTTGAAAAGAAATTGTTACAAATAAGCAAATTTCAGTATGTAGTATAATGATTAAAGTTTTTAAATGACTTTCACTATAATATATTTTTGGTTTTCTTTTGTAATGAATCTCACATTTTTGTGGTCCTCAGAGGAGGCCAAGATTTCAACTAATATAGCGGTGAAAGGTATTCTTGTATATTCAAAATTGTCTTAAATAAAATATTATTACCAACTGCTTCTCAACAGAAATAAGAATCTGCTAAGTCATGGGCAAAAGAGTAATACAGATCTACTCCCACCCAAATTTCATGTATTTTATTTCCTATAATAAAAATATATGGATTAAATTATGAATAAAACAAAGCTTATGGTAGCCAGTAGCGGATCCAGAAATTTTCTCAGGAGGGGGCGCACATTTTTATTTTTTATAAAATAAAATTTGCGTCATAAAAAGACCTAATTTAAAATATTAGTGCACATTAAGGTAGTAAATTTCTATTTAATGTTTAAATACAATCCATTTTTCATTTAAGGAGTTTAAAAAATTAGGAAAGATAGCCCTTTTTATACTTCATCTTTTATTTTTAATTTATATTGGTTTGGATCACCACAATTACCGTACATCAAAATATAAAACCAATTAAAAAAAAATATTTAAATAAATGAAAACCTCTTTTAAAATTAACTACATATATCACTTATTTATTTTTTGTTTTGGTTTGTCTACATCATTATTTGGAATAACCAGCTCTAAATTGTACACCAGCTTTTGGACCAAGCATTTTTATTGGAATTGACCCAAGAAATTTCTCTAAGTCAAATGTAGGCCTTGAGGGCATTTTTATAGGTGACAAAAGGTCACCAGATCTGCAATGCTGATAGATCACAAACATGTATCTGTGGAGTCCGGTTCCCTCTGGTGGCGCTGGTCCAATGTATGCTGCAAAATATAAAGAATTAAGAACATGAATATTTATTCATATTAAGAACATGAATATTTAGTATAAAATAAAGCTGTAACTCTAATTTTCAAATTTTTCCCCCTCTTAATTCTTAAAACCCAATACGTCAATGAAGAAGAAAACCCATCAAATCGATTTACTGTAACCCTTTCTAGACCATAAGAATTTGTTTTAATGTAAAGAGGAGTGTTTGGATTGATAAGGTTTTGTTAGGCGACTAAATAAAAGACTATTAACTATATTCATATAAGTTAGAAATAATGCTTAAAATATATTAATGCATCAATAACTTTATATAGTTCTAGTATTTAATTTGTTAAAATGAGTGTTGAAGAAATAATAAGTGATACAAGGATCCTTATATTACTTACGTGCTATGGTCAATGATCTCATGAAGTTCCCTTCTTTTATATCTTCACCCTGTTACATAAATCATTCATAAATTTAAAGGTAATACATCTGTAGTGATGAACTAAAACAGACAAAAAAAAGTAATATTCATACCCTCACATTTGCTTGAAGCATGTGGAGATAATAGGTTCCATTGGGAAGATCTGGAGCATCTGGGTCAAGAACGAACACAGAATAGATGCTACCCTATATTAAATATATTAATTGAAAATATGATTTTTCTCATTCAGATATTGAAGATAAATCCAGTTGTAACCATATAAAATAAAAAATAAATTTTAAAGATTTACTTAAAATAGATTTTTTTTTTAACTTTTATTTTTTTAACCCACACTTGTCGCTCAGCCTGCCTCAATAAACAGATGAAATATAATTAAGATATTAGGCATGTCAGGCATGAGGGAGATCGAATCCCATGGGCACCTACTCTTAACTTGAACTTTTAAGACAGGTTATTCAAGGAAATCCCCAAGCCAGCTCCTCTTCAGCCTTCTTCGAGGCTTTGAGTATTGTTGGGCATGTGTGTTGTGGCCATGTCTTGTATAATTCTATTGGGATGTCCATAAAAGTTGTCATGAAATTTTTTATATGAAGACCGAATGTAATTATGTACCATATAAATGCGTAAGTCTGTATGTAATGTTTTGTTACTAACATACCACGGAGCACAAGTGATAAGTCGAAGCGTTTTTGATTGGAAAGTTTGTATATTTTTAATCTGAGTTTTTTAAATCCCGAAGATATGTGAAGCGTAAGTCCATATAGGTTTTAGTAAGTGTAAGTACTTAGTCTTTGTCTGATTTTTAGAGCCGAACGTTTGTGTAAAAGAGAGTATAGAATCCTTAGTTGATTGTTTAGGCATTTCCGCTTTATGTGTGGCCCCCAGGTCATCCTTCTATCGAATGTGAGTCATAAGTAATGAATTGTGTTAGTTGTTGAATTGGAATATTGTTTAAGTATACTGGAGCACAGGACTGGTTTAAAAAATGGAAAATTGAAGTAAACGGTGAGAAATTAAAACATATCACTTTCACACTTCGACTTGACACCTTTGCTCCAGTATACTTAAAATAGATTAAATCCATTTTCTATAACAATTAAAATTCCAAAAGATATTACAAAAAATAAAGAAACATTATTAACACTTTTTCTTAAATTCTGCAAGTCTCTATAACTATCACAGCTTTATTTAAATTTATTTCCTGTGCAATTTTTTTAAGAAAACGTTTCAGAAACAGTTTCATGATGAGTCATGTATCAAACTTATTGCTAGTCAATACTACCTGATGAATATAGAAAACTTGTAAATAATATTTGGTAATTAACACATGAACATAGGATAATTATAATTTAAAGTGGTATAAAGTGTTTAAAGAGTAAACATTTTGAATTACCAACTAAACAGTTAAAAATTAATACTGTCTTGCAAATTTTACACAGCATTTTAAAAAAATATTATAGCATAGTTAGCTTCTATCCCCGAGCTGGATATTACACACTTGAATGTTATAGCTAAAGCCTAATCCTTTCCATCTAAAAAAGAATTATCAATACTTCAATATGAGAGTAATAATTATTTGATAAGGTGAGGCATTAGATCTCTGAATTAAACATTATTTGTACTTTAATACTCCCCATCTTTCAGTTCCTAACATTATTATAACTTCTGGTAAATTATATGAATAGAATAGTGAAAGATGCTGCAGAGCTGTATGCAAGGGCGAATCCAGAGGGGGGAACACGAGGGTCATGACCCTTCCACTAATATTTTAGCTATTTATATGTATTTTCTATTTTTTAAGGAATTATTCAATGACATTGCAGTAAATAAATAATTCCTTAAATAAATTTAAAAACAAAAGTGCTGTCAGGCGGAAGGCAACACTTATGAGATGGGGTGTCATGACCTACCCAAATTTTGTGCTAAATCTGGAAAATAGTAGCCCAAGACAAAGAGGGGTGAAAAAGGCTGGTTCATGTGTCTTAGAAATTCAAAGTCAGTGAAATCAATAGGAAAAGAAAACATATCACTCTTGTTTTCCATAAATGTTATCTTATCAAAGTTGGTATTCGATAACAGACAGATTTTAACACCAATTACTTACAGAGCTGATTTATTTTTGTGAAATCAATAGGAAAAGAAAACATATCACTCTTATTTTCCATTAATGTTCTCATATCAAAGTTGGTATACAATGACCGAAAGATTTTAACACCACTTACTTACAGAGCTGATTTATTTTTCTTATTTATGTGAGTTTTTTTTTTTTTTTGGTCCTCCCCTTCCTCACTGTTTATGCTGTACAGATTTTCCCGAGCCAGGAGAGAGGGTGGGAGATTAGAATTATTAAATTTGCCCTGGCTCCGGGTTTTTTTGAACTGGCTATCTTCGCTTTCCCAATCACATGTTGGTTGTCAGGGACAACTCGTATTTCCTAAGCGTTTGCCCTCTCGACCATCTCACCCCCCTTATTTATGTGGGTTTAAGGGATATATGTTCCTGATGTATCCTTTATGATTGAAAAATTGTTTGCTTTTTTTATCTGTCAATATTATTCCTATTTCTCCCCTATTGAAATTTAAATATTTATTCGTACCCAGATAAGATAGAAACTGAAATAAACATGCCTATAAAGATTGTTAACATCATTAGAAGAGGTCAGCCACAGAGAGTGCTAACCCACAACAGTGTATTTGATAATGTCAATGATTATATATACATTTAAGTACATTTCCATATTTAATATGGATTTCATTTCCACATTAAATTTGGTAATATACTTATAAATATGTTATTTATAAATACTTATACGTTAAGAATATTTGTACTAAATATTAAATATACTTTTTTGAGTCTACACTATAGGTTTCATTCTCAAGGAAATATCCTTTTCATAACTAGCCTATATTTCATCCATTAGATCTGTCAATAAATAAATTACATTTACCTCCTTTATTGAGAGAATTGCATATATCATTAGGAGTGTTTGATTAGCTGTGTCCTATTCAACCAAGGATTATTCCTTTAAAAAAGGAGACAACAAAATACAGGACACTTCCATCTGTTTGAATAGATAGACAAGTTAATCGCTCACATTTTAAAACAGGTGCACATTTTGTCCCACAGCACATAAGGGGCATAACTACCCAGTCTAAGGTAAATTTAATCTGAACTACATCCTAATATCCATTGAAAGTTGCATGGCTCTAATAATACCTAATTATGGTTTATTTTGAATATCATTAAATAAACATTTAACAACCTTTTAAAATGAAAGACCATGGTCATTTTTATAATGGTTATTTTTGTAATGACTTCCTTCCTGTCATTTTTCTGGCAAAGAAACAAATGAAGCTCCATTGCGGAAATAAAATACAACAAAAAATATAGGTATTGCTCATTTATCTTATAATAAAAATAAATTGTCATATAAAGATAAAATGAGGCTCCTCTGCAAAATTACAAACAAGCATAAATGAGCTTTTCTGTTTGCTTTCACCGACACTTCAAAATTTATTTTATAATCGCTTTGAAATTTCTTTTTCATTATCCAAATATACCCCAAAAAAAAACCTTCTTTGGCCAATTTTTTTAATTCAACAAAATCATATTTTTTAAAATTTACTGCAACAACAAAAATAAAACGGGTAGCATTATTAAACGGGCATAAAAAAGCAATTCTTTGATGTTGTAGCATACATGGTCAGAATAAAACATAGTGAACTAAGACCCAAACAAATTTAATAAATTTTCAAATTTGTTTTTAATTTTTTTATTTCATGCTTCTTTATATTTGAATAATATAAAAGAAAAAGTGAAATATGTTCAAATGCGATAGAAGAAAGCACATCCCTATTTTAGAAAATTCAACTTTAACTTAAGATTTCTTAAAATATGGAGTTTGGCGCTTAGTTTACTTTGGTGATACACCGATTTCCTGTTGGTCTGGCCTCGAAGTATTTTCTTGCTTCCTGGCTCTCTGGTCCTTTATCCCTGACAGAGATAAATATGCCACCTAATAGATATTTATATATTCAAAGCTAAAAAAATCTGGTGAGGTTAGCGCATCAAACAACTTCCGCCTACCACTCTACTTTGAGTAAAAATACCGCTTTCTATTCTGCTTTTGAAAAATCTGGTGCGATGCGCGCAACATGCAACTTACACTTACCCACCTACTTAGATTAGGATTCCACGTGTTTTGATAAATATGTAAATGCCATTAAGCAATTTCATACATTTTTCGACATTTATTTACTTATTTTTGTTTTTCTCCACAACTGATAGAGTATTATAATTTTTATTGCAAAACTTTAAAGTTCACAGTACCTTTCGATTCATTATTGTTTGTTTCTTCTATTAAGTAGAATAAAAAAATCCTAATTTAATCAACAGTCAAGTTTTTTTTTTGTTTTTTTTTTAATGCTTACTTGTTTTTTATGGCCACTTGATTTTTGTCAATATATCCTGAATGAGAGTCGAAAGAAGGTATATTTACTGCTCATAGTAAATAAAAACTTAATTTTAAAATGTTTATCTCTTATGCCTTTCCAGAAACCAAGAATCATTACTGTTCGTCTAAAACCACTTAATATTGCATTCAGTAATATATTGTAGAACTAATGTTTGTAAACTAAAATATAATTAATTGATAATTAAGATTATCTTGTACCATATTTTTTCACACCGTAAACTGCTGTAATTAATTTGAGCATCACGTATTTATTCTCTAAAGTACAATACAAAAATTTATTGTTAAATAAGAGTATTTACGATAAAACGGGAATGCAAGCATAATACTCTATCGCGTCTGATTTTATAATTCTCTATGTAGTTGTTGAAAAGTTCATTTTGTTAGCATGGAAACAAATAATTTCCAGTAAATATGAATGTTCTAAACTCTGTACCATGGTTTCTCATGGGTGGGTTCATGTGTTATAGAGTTGTCAGAATATTTTTGCTTTTTTCTGCTGTGTATTTTTATTAATTTTTTCATATTTATCCATTTCTTATTTTTAGGCTTAAAGATAGACAGTTAATTTCCCAATATAAACAAAATCAAAGGAACTTTATTGGAAAAATAAAAAGATTCCTTCGCCATTTAAGCCCCCTCAGAACATTTTTATTATGATAAAACTTATCTGATATTAAAGAATAATTGATTATCACTAAACATCACGAGTTTAATCATAATCGTTAGTGCCGTTTTTGAGAAAATCGAAAAGAAAAAAACGTAAAAATTAGAGAAAATTCGTTAAATAAAATGCCCGTTTGACCAATTATGATGAAGTTTTTTTTGTCTCATGGTGGGCATTTAACTACATCAAATACCCAATATCAGATTCGTAGGGTTTATATTTTTTGAGCTAGTCTGTTCAAACACACAGACCATTTCGCGGGACTTGGTTATTTAGACTCAGGGGAACCTACAACGTGTATTTCCGTTGAAAACCGGAAGTCAAAATTTTTCAAGATCGCAATACTTTCTCTTACTATATATATTTCTTATGTAGGTAAGTGAAATGGTCGATCAGGGATATGGTTGACCTAATGGTTATGGTAGGAAAATGACCAAGGGGACGACCTCCTCCCGACTGGTACTCCAATGCGAATGTCATCTATTGTTGAGGTGTAGACCGTTTTTAATGATATATCGTGAACGGTAATCGATAGAGGATTGTTTAGGTCCTCAATAAATTGAATTTAAATTTCGAATTTTCGGAACTTAATTTTCTTTTCAGAAAACGGTGGGGAGATTAATTTATGATTTTGTATGGCGAGTTAATATCTCCAATATTCCAAGCCTCAAATGTCTACATCCAAAACGGGATAGTTCCATTTCATAATTTTTAAGCTGAAAAAGCTTAAAATATGGCCAAAATAAATGGCAAAAATTTATAATATCAGACATTCTATTTAGATTAAAACACTCAAAAGATTTTAACTTAAAATATGTCATTCAATTAAATAAAATACAGAGGGAAAATCTTACGGTTTTTCCGTGAAAAAAACAATACTTATTTGTCAAATAATTTTTACTTATTGTAAAATAAAGCAACATTCTTGATTATCGGGTGGCGGGATGGCCGAGTGGGCAAACGCGTTAGGAAATACGCGTTGCCCCTGACAACCATAAGTGTAAACCCGAAGATAGCCAGTTCTACAGTAATGCTCGGTTTTAATACCCCACCCTCTTCTCTGGCTCGGGAAACCCGTATAGCCTAAAAGGATTGGAAGGGGTGGATCCAAAAAAAAAGAAGAAAAAACCTATTTGAATAAGAGAGATGCTACAAGATTGTCTTAAACTGTCCAAGTCGAGGGCTAGAGATATTAAAGTATCCACGATTCTGCACTGGACCACTTTATAGAAAGACTTACATGTACGCAAGGACGTCCGCAGGGGAGGGCAGTTGCACCCCTATTAGGAAATATGAGAGAAAAAAACTACAAATAAAATAAATTCTTATTCATTTACTTTATTTATTAAGTATAATAAATGAGCAATGAGAATTTCCCGCGGTTCAGGGAGTTCATTGAAGGGTGGAAAACGGTGTTGGGTCCAGCCCACTTCAACATGGGAGCCCGGAGAAGAGGACCTGGACCAAGAAGAACACCACAGAAATTGAAGCGACCTTCCAGCTCTTGGGGACAGCTGAAGAAGAAGGAAAATAAAATAAATGGTTTACTAGCAGTAGTATGTTTTTGCGTAGTCATGCGTAACATCCCACTACTGCTAACTAAAATTAATCCTTATTGCCTGTGAGGCATGGAAGGAAGTATAATATAAAAAACTGTTTCAATTTTTAAATATCAATGTTTTATTTGAAAAATTAATTAAGCCTTACACCCCCCACCGCGGACATAAAAATTTCATCAGCCTGCCCCCTCTAGACGAAAATGTTACCAGTCGAAATCCTACGGACGCCCTTGCATGCATTTGCTTATTTATATAATTTTTTTTTTTTTCATTGCACTGTTCTACTCCACCACACGGAATTCAGGATTCTTTTAATGATTTTTCAGTTGGGAAGGTTTAATTTAAGCATTTCAATAACAGATATAAGATTACAACGTTTTCTATTATTAGTTCATATCAAGAAATTGTATGTTCTCGTATAAAGAGCATTTAAAGAAATTAAATATGTTATTGATTACCTCTTTTGCACCAGGAAAAATAATTGTGGGCTTCTTCTGCCAGCCTTCTTTGTTATAAACTTCGTCGCAGTTCTCCTTAGACAGTTTTATTTTATCCGAGGCAGTGACTAAAAGACCGCTCTCGAAATCGCAGGTGGACCTCCACGCCGCTAGCGGTTTCTGGTAGCATTTGCCTAGCGGTGCCAATGACAGCATGATCGCCATTGAGCCAAGGAGCAGCCCCATCGCAAATAAGAACTGCTTTTTGGGATTTATGTTAGCGTGCACCGTCGAGGTCTGGAAACAGGGAAGACTTTATAAATATTATATAAAGGGTAGATTCGGAGAGGGGGGGGACTACTTTCCGCTCGAGTTATGCAATAAACGTTAATTCAATCTAATAGTGTAAATAATTAATATAATCGCCCGAGGAGCATCGTGCGTTTCAAACAAATCGCACCGGAAATGTTATAAAATAACGACGGATAATAGTAGTTCATGGCTTACACGAGGCTTAGATTTTTCAACTCAGCATACAAAGTTTCCAATGGTTTTGTATATCATTTATTGAACTAGCTTGTTTTGATATGAAAAGATAAGTGAAATAATAATGTTCTTGGTTGGATAATTAATCCCTGGGTCTGACTTCAATACAATACCCCTTGCAGCTGCCCCCACCCCATAGAAAATATGAGAGACAAAAGCAACACATTAAATAAATTCGCATTCATTTACGATACTTATTAAGTATTATATAAGAACATTTAAAAAAACAGAATAATGTTTATAATTTTCTACTTTCAACACTAAAGTTAGAGGATGGATATATATGGATATGTTTGCGCGCGGACACACACAAAAGTGTTTTTTTTCTTTTTTTTTTTTTTTTTACTTTCACGTACGTATATATGAAATATGTAGTAAGGGAAAGTATTGCGATCATGAAAAAATTCGACTTTCGGTTTTCAACGGAAATACACGTTTTGGGGTCCCCTGAGTCCAAATAACCAAGTCCCGCGAAATGGTCTGTGTGTGAACAGAGTAGCGGGTGAAATTGGGTATGTTATGTATGTATATACACAAAATACCCAATTTCACCTGCGATGTGACAGCAAAAATTTCATCAAAATTGGTCAAAGGGAGGGGTACTTTATTTAATAACTTTTTTCAAATTTATACCTTTATTTCGATTATCTTCGATTTGATCGATTAATGATTTTGATCAAATTCGCCATGTTTAGGGAAAATAAGGTGTTCTTTAATATCAGGAAAGCTTTATCGATATTAAAATGTTCTGAGGGGGCTTAAATGGGGAAGGGGGCTTTTTTGTTTTCCTGTAAAGTACCCTTGTTTTTGTTTGTATGGAAAAATTAACTGTCTCTCATTACGCCTAAAAATAAGAAATGGCTAAATATGAAATATGAAAAAAATCAAGTAAACATATAGAGGAGAAAAAAAGAAAAATATTCCGTCATCTCATAAAATACGTTGAGCACACGCATGCGGCGGAGTATAAAGGCGTGGATAGGTGGAAAACTTCAAAAGACGCGGATAGGCCTGTACCTGTCCGTGTGTGGGATTTTTGTCCACTAAAACCACCTCCCTGAACCTGTGTCCCACCCTCCACGGGACCACCGTTAGGCATTACTTCGTGGAGGGGGGAGTGGATGTGGGCCACCCCATTGTTCTAGGCTACCTCTTCTTTAGGACCTGAGCCGCAAGGCGTTGGCCCGCTAGCCAGTTCTCTTCAGAATGTAGCATGAAACTATGTTACCGACAGGTGGTTCCGATCCACTAACCTGTCGGAATTCCTCCCTGTCTCCATTGAATCGGAGACAGCAAAAGAATACATGTTCTACGCTCTCTTCACTAGTTGGACACTCTGGGCATTCCGCTGTAATGTCCAGCTTGAATCTCAATTGGTAGGCCCGAAAGCAGCCATGTCCTGTGAGCAGTTTTGTTAAATAATAATCAACTTCCGCGTGTTTCCTATCAAGCCAAGGCTGGATACAAGGAATCAACCTATGGGTCCATCTTCCGTTCTGTGTCCTGTCCCAGAGCTGTTGCCATATCTCGATTGTTTCCTTCTTTTCCTCTGTCCTGGGAATGCGGTTGACTCTTTTATATGAGCGCTTTCTATCTTCTGCGATCAGCTCTATTGGTGGCATCCTGGCCACTACACATGCTGCTTCGTAGGAAACTGTTCGGAATGCACTGAGCACTCTAATGGCACTCCGACGATAAATTGAGACCATGGGTCTCCTGTAGGCTAGCGTATCCAAGGCACTTTCCCATACTGCGGCAGCATAGAGCAAGATGGAAGTGACTACGGTCGATATTAACAGTCTACGACTGTTCTTGGATCCTCCTTTGTGGTTGATATCTGGTGAATATCCCCCTCTCCGCCACCTGGGGAGGCACCCGATAGGAGACTAACAACTCCACACGGGTATGTGTGTGTGTGTGTGTGTGTGTGTAGATATGTATGTGTGCGTGTTTATGAGTGTGTGTGTGCGTATGTATGTGCATGTTGTGAGTATGTATGTATACATCTGCGTTCGAGTTTGAATATGCGTTGGCGTGTATCTATCGGTATGTACTCGTATGTGTATTTGTATGTAGAAACGTCTCGGATATTTCTCTATTATCATAGAATATCTGTACTTACTAACAAACATATAACTCTTGTATAATATTGGCATATTAATATTATTATTATTATTATTATTGTGTGATTTGTAAATTATTATAAACAAGTATATATATATATATATATATATATATATATATACAGGGTGTTTCGTAATTGCACGGCACTATTTTAGGTACGTGTTCTCTAACACAAAATAAACAAAAAAGTTCATATTAACATATATCTCAAACTCATTTATTAAACAGATATCAAAGGTTAAAGATTTATTATTTATTTACTGCATGAAGACTGACTGTACAACGTTTAACGTGTTTAATACTAAATAAAAGGTTTTAATCACCTGATAAACAAATGAACGATAAGCAATGACAGTAGTTGCTCATCTGTTTGTCTAGTTCTGTGTGTTTTAGTGTGAGGGAATCTTGTGACACAGTTCAATTTATGATTATCATGGGAGATACCACAAATTTATTCACTTTTGATGAACAAACAGACATGCTTTTAACTTATGGCGAGGTACATACAAACGGTGCTGCTGCTGTTCGAAGATATCGTGAAAAATTTCCTAACCGAAGAATACCAAATCGTAAAACGTTTGAGGCCATTGAAAGACGTCTTAGGGATAATGGTACGCTAAAACCTATACGAGTGAATGCCGGTCGACAACGATTTCGACGAACTGCAAACGTAGAAGAAGAAATACTCGATGCTGTTCAGTTATCTCCTACTACTAGTACCAGAAGATTGTCACGTCGCTTCGATGTTTCCTCTACCAGCGTATGGCGAACTTTACGCGAACAACAATTATATCCATTTCACGTATCAAGTAGGCAAGATTTGTTACCACAAGATTATAACAAGCGTAGAAATTTCTCCCAGTGGTTAATTCGACAATGCACACGAGATCCTAACTTCCTGAACTGCATTTTGGTTACGGATGAATCTTGCTTTACAAGAAACGGGATTCTTAATTTTCGAAATACCCATACTTGGGCCGAAGAAAACCCTCATACGACTGCTGTTGGACATTACCAACATACATTCTCTTTAAATGTCTGGTGTGGTCTTCTAAGCGACAAAATCATCGGCCCCTTCTTTTTGCCACCTAGGCTGTCAGGTATATCTTACTTGCATTTTTTGCAAAATAATCTGCATGATATTCTAGAAGATATTCCGCTAGGCATTAGGCAAAGGCTGTGGTTTATGCATGACGGTGCTCCAGCTCACTTTTCTCATAGTGTCACTGATTATTTAAATGCAACTTATGGAGACCGATGGGTTGGTCGAAACGGACCTGTTAAATGGCCACCACGATATCCGGATTTAACGCCATTAGATTATTTTGTGTGGGGCTGGATGAAGTCTATGGTTTATTCTGCGGCAGTTGACACGCAAGAAGAGCTAAGAAATCGGATCGTGGAAGCCGCAGTAACTATCAACCACCATCCTGATGCTATACGAAGAGCCAGAGAAGCATGGATTCGTCGTGCTGAATGTTGCATTCAACAAAACGGAGGCGCCTTTGAACATTTACTCTAAATGTTGTAATAATAATAAATAAATAGTAATAATAAATCTTTAACCTTTGATATCTGTTTAATAAATGAGTTTGAGATACATGTTAATATGAACTTTTTTGTTTATTTTGTGTTAGAGAACACGTACCTAAAATAGTGCCGTGCAATTCCGAAACACCCTGTATATATATATTTATATATTTATTTTAGTGATATCTTAGTTAATAGATATTATATCTAGTGGCTAAAGATGAAAATCGTGTATAAAATAATAATTATTTGTATTGATGTTATCATCTATATTAAGTATTTATGTTTGTTTATATTTACTTATATCAAATATTTAGATGTACTATCTAATTGCCAGGCGGACTCAAGATGTCCTTTTTGTAACCCATAAAAGAATTTCAATTTGTACGATACAAGAATTTGTATTCTTTAACAAATAAAATATATCAATCGATCAATATAAGAACATATTTTAATTTTTAAGAACCAATAAGTTTTATTTGAAGAATTAATGGAGCCTTACATATTCAAAATACCCCCTGACCATACAAATTTTACCTACATGCTTCCCCTAGACGAAATACATGACTTTTTGTCTGACTTCTTTGGCATATATTAGTCATCTCTGTGAATAAAGGTCTGGTTATGTGTGAGTTTGAAATTTCAAAAATGCCTAAACAAGGGCTACTGTTTAAGGCCATGAAACCAACTCAATCAGGGGCGGATCCAGAAATTTCCTGAGGGGAGCGCACTTTTTTTTTTTTACATTTCATGAGTAATGAAGGACCTAATTTAAAATTTATATTAGTACATAATGACGTTGTAAATTACTGTAAATGTTTTAATACAATTCATTTTCAATTAATGGACTTCAAAAATGACTAAATATAGCTCATTTTACATAGAAATAGTAATAATTTATTAGTAGAAGTGAGAGATAGTCAACTGTTCTTCTTTACGATAGGTTAAATGATAGTCAGGATTTTCAGTTTACAATGATTTTATTGTGGTAAGCCACAATAAGGCTTACCACAATAAAATCATTGTAAACTGAAAATCCTGACTATCATTTAACCTATCGTAATAATTTATTAGTGTCCTCACCTCTCAGGGGGGGGAGGGGGCGCCGCTCCCCTGGATCCGCTACTGCATATATATCGAATTTGTTTTGGAGTAAAATCTACAGATGTTAACAGGTTATAGATGGGGGAATGTCCTGCTCCCTTATTAGTTTGACTGGGTGCCTGTTCCTTGAAAAAAACATTTAAAAACGCTTGATTGTATTCCAAATAAGTTGAATTAGATTAATTCAATCATCATGAAAAGGAGTTCATGGGTGTTACTGGAGAATGAACAACTTAGATCTATGTTAAGAAATCCACTCCTCCCTAGAACCGGTCAACACTTCTCGGTTGTATTTAAAACTGTTTGAGATAAATATCTGGTACATACCCTCCAATTAGCGAATTGTCTATCTAGGTAATATCGTTCATAATAAGATGCTTTTATCGGTTCTTCAGCCATCTTGCAATTGCGTCAAAAGCAATTTTGAAAAAAATGCAATAATATTATAACACTAAGTATTCTGCCTACCGGAGTTTAAAATTAGACATAATCTATAACCTAATCAAACCTAACCTCTTTCTAACAATTATTCGTGCCCTTTACACCTAACGAACACTGAATAATACAACACATTCCTGTTAAATAATCACTGCTGCATTAAGGTAAAATTCAATAGTAAGAGAGAAGTAATTTATAGAGACTTTCCATTGTTTCTCCTTCCATCATTATTTAATTCTGTTTTTTTTATATTCTGTTATTTTAATTAGTATATCTTATTTTAATCCTATTTTTGTTTGTTTAACGTCACTTTATGCCAATAAGTGGATATCTGGCTAATCAGACGATGCTGTAGTGGTGTCCTAAATTTTGTCTATCCAGGTATAATTAGGATGGGGATCTTAGACGACATCGTACTGGCTTGGGACCTTCATTTTCGTCCTATCCGAGGGCCGGCATAGCCAAGGATTTTTACTCCCTTTAAAAAAACCTATGGCCACCGCGGGCAGCGAACCCGCGACTTTAGTAATTTAGGTTACTATGCTAACCACTACACCACAGATCACCCCTCACTTTAGTCTAAAGTATGCATAGTATTTTTAATTTTTTAAACCTTTGAGTGGGATATAATGCTGTTATGAAGTTTTCCATGCTTCTGGATCTTAAAGCATCTCCCAGACTCCAGATAAGGTAAGGTTATTGTGGATGGAGGTTCTCTAGATTGCCCAAGTTTTAGCTGTGTTTAAGGATTAAGCAGAGTTACATTATGGCCCCTTCTAGTTGTATTCTCTCTCAATAAATTTCGGGGTTGTTGACTTTCATAATCTACATGCACATAAAAAACCTACATAAAGTTGCTGCTGAAACTTGGGACAATGTTGATTACCATCAGGGATATTAATATTTGGGATATCATTCATATTAATTATATTAATTTTAAACAGGGAATATATCTATAATATATCCCTGTTCAACACCACTCTTAACATTATGGAGCTTCAACACCATGGGCGTCCACAGGGGGGGGGGGGGAGTGTGGTAAAATCGAAAACACTTTAACTACAATATTGTATTTAAGCCATCACTATTATATTAATGCTTATATCCTTAATTTATTCTAACATTAGAATTAGGATGTCAAACGAGCTTACTACATGCCTGGTGATGCTAAGCATTGTTTTTCAAACATTTTTATTTTGCTTTGGAAATTCCTTTTTTTATTATTATTATTTTATTATTAAAGTGAATTTTACTCTAGTAAAATTTTTATTTATTTGTGAATTAACGATTGTGTTACATCTCAAGCAAATCATAAATTTATAATAATTCATCAACACCTGGGTAACCCTAACAGTTATAAATATATCTTTAAGTCATTAATAAAAGGTACTTATTTCTTTCTGCATTGCACATCAAAATGCATAACTTATTAAAAAATCAATAGTTTGTATCGCACGAATTCAAGAGGACAATGGGAATAAGACAAGGCTGCAAGAAAAAGGGGCATAACTCAAAAAAAAAATCATCAGACCACTTATTAAATACAAATAAATAATACAGGGTTTCACTAATTTGTGGAAAGTGATCACTGATGTGTTTAGAGGTTTGGACTTCTATTTGTGAGACGATCAAGAAAAGACCTTCAAGAAAACTCCAACAATTTAAAATTTTGAGCTGGGCCCCTTATATTCTCACAGAGTGATGTGTGTAAACAATATATACAGTTTATTATATTGTAGAGAATATATTATTATTATATTTATTAGAACAGTTTTAATTTTCTTTTTTATTTATTTTTATTTTATGACTAGTACTCTACTCTAAATTGCACACCAACGACAGGACCCAGCATGTTTATAGGAATTGACTTAAACCAATTCGTCAAGTCAAATTTATTTCTTGAGGATATTGTCATAGAAGGAACATCATCGATGGCTCTGCAATGTTCATATATTATAAACATGAATCTGTGGAGTCCTGTTCCTTCTGTTGGTGCTGGACCTTCATAAGCTGCAAAAAAAATTAATTTAGTTTAAGTTTTCATGGTTAAATTTAAGGAATTTTATTGATCAATATAGGTTACAGAGTAGTATTAATAATGAAGGACTGGTGTAACACATGCTTAACACAAAGTTCACATTTAAAAAGTCACTAAACTCTGTACACTACGTACAAGGATTATTAACAAACTAGTCTAGGATTACCATCGTTAAAATATGTTTAATTATGAAATGTTTTTAATATTTGTACTAATAAAATTATAATAATTTATTTTTTACTTACGTGCAATGGTCATAGAGCTCTTGAAGTTTCCTTCTTTTATATCTTTACTCTGTAACATAAGTTTTAATTATATTTAAAATATATATATACTAATAATATACATTTACTGCACTTCTTAAATCGTTTAATGTATACAAATCAAAAGCCATACTTCAAGCGTGTTAAAAAATTATACTATAAAAAAAAATTATTTTTTCTGGTCGATCTTGGCTTCGGAGTAATCAAAAATACAGGTACATTGCTTAAAATGTTTTTTGTCTAATGAATTGAAAATATTGTTCGTAATATTGCAAATTCACATTTTATTTTTATTTTTAATATCTTTATTTTTTGTACTTTCAGGCTTTCGGCACAAGGCTGTATAAATGTCAATTTAATCTAGGCTATTTTTTTTTAATGAGCTAAAATATTTTAGTTAGCCAGTACTAAATTTAAATTTCAATGTAATCAACCAGTTTTTGCTTATCATGAAAATCAGGCCAAGTAATTAATTTTCATTTTAATGATAGATTTCTTTATTTTATTTATAATGAACAAAATGATGGTGTGAACGCAATAATGAATGTTGAGTGAAAAGACCTTGGCTGATTTCCAAAACTTTCTTATTACTTATTTTATTTTCATATATTTATTATTCTTTCTGGATCTTTATCCAAATCTTTATGGGAAATTAAGGTGAATAATTTCTTACCTTCACATTTGCTTGAAGCATGTGGAGATAATAGGTTCCATTAGGATGATCTGGAGCATCTGGGTCAAGAACGAACACAGTATACTTGCGACCCTACAGTGTAGGTAATATGTAAAAATACAAATCAGCAACTATCCCAGAAGAAAATTGCAGGGAACGTTGGTCATTAGAAAGAAAAATTATATATTATATAAAGCCTAAAAACAGCACATTTATTTATCTACAAATAGAGTAGGAACTTACTACGTAAATACCACTATACTAGTAAATTAAATGCGTAAATGCATTCCATTAAGCTTTTTGAGAAATGTCTTGGGGATGGGGTTGATTTCCAATATCTCCTGGAACAAAGTGAACAATGTGTGGGCCGCTAAAACGAGTTCCATTACTATCAAACAATTTCTATGGTAGCCCTCTACCCCTTATCCATGAAGAAGTTTACCATTTCTTCCCAAGTACATGCTGTTGAAGAATTGTGGCTGAAAGTTCCCCCCTTTCACAATTTCTAGAACAGTCAAGTAGATGACTGATGGACTAATGATTGATAAATTTGGTAAATTTGGTAGTAATTTGGCCCTGGTTATGGCCCAGCACACAGATTGTGCTCCAGTTTGTTATGGTTTTTGTTTTAGCTGTTCTCCTTAAATTACACTGTATTACATTTTAATAATTTTTTCCCTATTTTTTTTTATTTATTTAAAAATTAAGTCTTCATTTAACATCTCTACACACTATTTCAGTTTTTTATTTTACCCGTATTTACCGGCCAAGTTAAACCTACTCTTTTGTATAAAATATTTTTTAGATTAAACTTAGAATAGGCAGGCGCAATCGACTATAGGGTGCGCTAGTCGTTTTGCAAAATGTCGGAAAGAACGGGGATAGACATAGTTGATGTGATAGAGATAATGGGTAATTTTAAGAGACCATTAATTGAAGGGCAGGCTATCCTTGATGCAAACTACATAATTACACGTGTAATAATATCTAGAAGTAAAAAAACAGTTATTTTACAAGCCTTGGGCCTTCAAATTAGTAATCTTAAAGGACTGCCCCATCAAATAAAAGTGGAAATCAAATTTATTAATAATAATAAGCAATTTTCTTGTCACTGTACGTGTAAAGCTGGTAGTTCTGGTAAATGCAAACACATCATTGTAACTTTACTCTACGTTTTTCGGTTAGTTTTAACATTAATTACCTGTTCATACAATCATTGTTATGACAGCTTAGATTCTTTGTCATATTATTTATTTATATGTCAAAACTTTCAGGCTTCGCATTGAAAACTTGGAACAATTAAGCACAACGGATGTAGGACAAAAATGGGGAAAATTAAAAAAGAAAAACAATTATAGACACTATCGTCCCAATGTTATTTGCATAAAACTAGCATTTTGGAATAAAAAAATGTCAATTACTAATATTTATCTGGATAAATATGATCACTTTCTTTAAAATGAAGACTACATATCGTCATATGTTTCGAAACAGGCTTATCTATTCTTAATTTTACAATAGACTCTCTAAGAAGCTTTTTATTTTTTGGAAATAAATGGAATGACACGTCTTTTGATTTTTTAATTGAACACTGAGGGACCGAGTAATACCTATTAGACATTTTTCAAATAATTTTTTGCTCAATCGGATTTTAATTATGGAAAAATAAATTAAAAACGCGAAAAAACCCTATGAATCCCAGGTAATGGCCCGGCTTTTATCCCCGTTTCTCTAGTTCCTGAAAGAAGCAGCACAGTCGCTTGCGCCCGCCTATAAGAATCATATTGTCTTTAAAGTCAGAGCATTAAAAAAATCAGTAAAATTCTACCTCTATCGCACCAGGATAATAAATCTCTGGAACCTTTTTCCAATCTTCCTTATCATAAATTGTGTCGCAGTTTTCCTTGGAAAGATTCATTTTATTCAAAATGACGAAAACACTTTTTCCGAAGTCGCAGGCGGAACTCAAAATCGTATACGGATACAGATAGCACATGTCCAGTTGCGCCATTGCCAGCATCATCCCCAGGGTGCCGAAGAGGATGCCCACTGATAAATAGAAGTGGGTTTTGGGGTTCACGTTTGCGTACTTGGTCGACATCTGCAATCAGAGCAAAGTGAATAACTAAAAATATATACCAGCATTAAAAAATCAGTAATGTGCCGCTGTTTAGGCAATAAAAAAAAAAAAAAATCAAAACGCGCAGTTGAGAAAAGGCGTAAACTGTACACTATACACTTTTATCTAAATTAAGTCTTATACCTTGCTGTGGTTGATCAGGGTTTTAAACTAAATAAATTGCAGCTATGTTAAGGAAAGATATAATTACAGCAGTTTTATCACAAAGAATATGAGCAAATAACATTAACATTCAGGCGTAGAGAAACGATGAGGTTCCACTTGTTCAGATTATGAGGCTAAATCTTAGTTTTATGACTATACCATTTTTTCTTGGTAATTTCTGTGATTGAATCATTGGCTTTAATTAACTATTTAAACACAGTAGGAATGAAAATGTATTACTAAACATTTGTTATAACTTAGATAAGACAAATATTAGAATAAAGGTAAAATGAAAATTTTCATATTATACCTATTCTCCTAAAATGCAGATCACAGTTATAAACGACGAAACTCAATAACTTCATGAATATCTGTTTGAAACTGATTTCATCAGTAACAGGTTGTGAACTGTTCCATGATACTCATCTGTTTCCTGGTTATCAAAATAAAATTCAAAGTAATTTTTGGCGGCATGTCTGCCTGTGTAAGCGTAAAATCTTTTAGTTCGTTCGAAACTTTAACTGACCTGAGAAGCCATTATACTTCCGTATAGTCTATTACGCACTGTGATTCTTCTTTCAGATTCTCGTCGTAGACACTCGGATTCCTGATGTCCTTTGCCCCCCAAAATTGTCGTCGAGGAAATCGTGTGAGCTCATTTCCTTGAGGACTTAAGTAACCCTATGTCTGCTACGGGAATAAAAAAGGGACCAATAAAGAGCCACGAATATTCAAGGACCAAAATAAGAAAACGAACAATCTCCTTACACATTGAGACTTGAGGACGGGGTGGGATTTTCGGTTTCTGCAGTTTTGTTAGGATGAGTCCAGTCAACTCTGGAAATTGTTGGACCACTCATTTCGAAAAAGAAGATGAATTTCAGGGTAGCATTTTCTGCTATTAACATCATGTTAGAGTTACTGGAAGCGGGGACATCAGACGTTCCTATACAATGTTGATATTGTATCTTTCGTGGTACTCTTTTCTTATGCTCTCGCCAAAACTGATCTTTTAATCATAAATGATATTCTATTATAAATTATTTTTATTCATTAACTTTTAATTATTAGTTTTCATAGGTAGATTTTCTCAAAAATGACTGAGCTCTACAAACTTAAAAGTTTTTAATTATCTTTTAGGTGAATAATTTTTTTTTTTTTTTACTCAGAAAAATCCAAAATAAATATTTCTTTTTTAAAATACCAACCTCAATAATATAAGATTTCTCCGTCATATCCAAGAAATTCGACAAGGTTAACTTTATCGATATTAGAGCGCCTCTATCTCATCATAATTCATAATGTGGGTTTTTTTTCTTTTCAAAAACACCACCCTCGATAAGAAAGGAATAGACGCTCATATAAAAGAAATCCGAAAAGATTAAGTTATTAAACACTAGCTCGCCCTCCCTCTCATTAAAATATAATAATAATTTTTATCAAAAACAGCACCCTCGATAACATATGATTAGACCATCACATACACAAAATCCAAAAAAGTTAAATTAATCAATTTTAGATCGCCCCCCCCTTATCAAAATTAAAAATAAATATTTAAAAAAAACACTATCGATAAGAAAGGAATAGACCCTCATATAAAAAAAAAAAAAAAACCGAAAAATTTAAATCGTAATATGGTGCCGCCACTTACTCGAACGCAAAATAGATATTATTTTTAATAAGAGCTTTGTTATGGTGGTTGTCAAGAAGTGGTTGATTACGTAAAAAAAAAAAAAATAAAGACTCAGAAGGTTAACTTTGATGCGGAAAATCACTCAGATAATTCGACTTGGAACTTTTATATAAAACTAATTCGTCTTAGTTTCAACATGCCTCAAGAATTTTTATGATCTTTGATTTCTCTGATTCGTCTCGACCTCGAATAGCAGAATAATTATTAAAAAACAATCGAAAAAAATCTGGTGCGTTGTGCGCAACACACAATATTCACTTACCAACCTACTTTGAGTAAGAATCGACGTATTTTGATTAAGCACCATTTAGCAGCTTCACAGAAAAAAAAGCTTTTTTCACATTTATTTACCTATTTCTGTTTGTTATTTTCAATAAGGTGTGGAGTATTATAATTATTGCAAAACTTAAAGGTCCTCATTACTTTTCAATTCATTACTATTTTATTTTAGTTTTTAAGGTTTATTAAAAAAGTCTTTATTTCATCAATATTCTAGTTTTTTTTTTTTTTTTTTTTCACCGCTTTTTGTAAATATATCGAGGAGGGGATTGGATAGAAGGGATATTTAAGGCTCGCAGTAAATTGAAACTAAATTTTTGCCCTTTATTCCTTTCCAGAAACCTACAACGATTACTGTTCCACTAATACCATCTTATATTTCACTCAGAAATTATTATGGAACTGAAGTTTTCAAACTAAAATACAATTATTTAAGATTAATTTGTACCATATGTTTTTACCAGTTGTATCCAGATACGTAGAATTCGAAAATATCAATTTTAAATGTTGGTGGTGAGGGGGCGTAGGCGCTCGCAATACCAGTTACGTAACATTTACCAATTTCATCGAACTGGGGGGGTGCATCCTTATGTTTCCAGTTACGTAAAATTCAAAAATATTATCACTTATTATTTTTGGTTGAGGGGGAGGGTGTGACGCTCGCATTATCATTTATTTAACATTTACGAATTTCATTGAAATGAGGGTGCATTCTTAAGTTGCCAGATACGTTACAGTTTTATAAAATGTCTAATTTTGAACATTATTTTTGTTATTTCATAATGTTTTAAATTAGATACTAAATAAAACATACTATCCTGAAGATGGTCCTAATCATCGAAACGTCGACGGGAAGATGTGAATGAGGTAAATATTGTAAGGGAAAAAAATATTATTTTTTGAACTGCCGCAATCTCAAACTAGTATTATTTGGAATGCTTAACCGATTAAAATTAGTGCAAATGAATCTTTGACCAGAAAAAGTCTAATTTTCGAGGACTATTTGATATAAATATATTAGATATAATAAAAAACTGTTATTATATTTCGAATGAACATAAAGCTTCAAATGATTTTTGTCATTTCTATATTTTCAGCTGCTTTATTTAAACGCTGACTTATTATTCTGCTTATAAATATTGATATTTTCGAATGCTAAGTATCTGGGAACATAAGGATGCACTGTCACTTCACTGAAATCGGTAAATGTTGCATTAGTGGTAACGCTAGCGCCAAACAGAGTGTCAAATACCCCAATCTGAATAGATATTATTTATACACCTTTACCAGAGCGTTTTCAGTCTCCCAAGGTATGTTGGAGCTTTATGGAAGTTTTATGACTCAATTAACAGTATAGTTATGTTTATTTTACAAACTGTGTCCTCTCATCTATCAAAGTCAGAGGTAAACTAATTAACATATTACTTAACCTATACAACGGTTAGTACCACTGGTACTAACCGTAACTCAAAAGTTATCTTCTACCTGCATTAACACACTCATCCCTTCCATAAAAGAATATTGTAAATTGCGCTTGAAGCGAACTATTAATACTATTGCGACTATAGTCTGTTACTGTAGGTTTTTTCATTCTCAACTGTATGTATAATTCAAAATTGATATATTTGAATTGTAACCATCTTCTTGCCGTTGTGCGACATGCTTTATACATACCTTCCAATTAGCGTACTCCCCATCTAGAAAGTGACGTTCGTATAAAGTCGGTTCGGTTTCATCATCATCCATCATGGTGTTGTATTGGTACATATTAAGAAAACAATATTGATAGTTTAAAATAGTATTAACGGAGTTTGTAATCTGGCATTATCTATAAACTAACCTAATATGTACAACCACCGTCATGTGTTGGCCGTACACTGTTTCTTATCCTTCAATAGCACAGACGCCGAATCAGAATACTTTTATTTTGCCTTGTCAAAACATAAGTTAGAAAACCTTTATTAAACTTAATCAAGAGTACTCTACACTCTGCATACTGTATTTAAAATTATTTTTATTATATATCAATTATAATGGTAATTATGAGAATGAAAAAAATAATTTGGTATTTTGGTTGGAGGATATTCCTCTTACAAGTAGGTTGGCAATATTTTTGGACTTCATTATTTACTTTACTACGTCCATATTATTACTATGTTCATCCTCTTCGAAACATTGGCTGTGTGAGGCTTCCGCCTATGAAGTCTGATGATCAGACTCTGATCCCCAAGACTATTTTGAGCCGTCTTCTTTTCTTCCAATCCAATCCTCTCCGGTCAAAGGCTTCCCTTATTCCTCTCTCCCGTGTTTCTAGGCAAACCTCTCAAAACCTCTTCAAACCTCTAGGTTCTACCTCCAACTTGCGTCTCATTTGTGACCCTTGCTAGTCTGTCTTCAGGTATTCGAGAGATATGCCCAAACCATCATTCATTCATCTATTTTATCTTTTGCGTTCAGCAATTCTAGGTTGGACCGGACGGTGATGTTTCCATTGGCCATTCTCTTTTGGATGTGCTCCCAAATATTTAAGGTCCCTCCTCTGTGCTATACGGGTTCTATCCAACCTCTAAAATGCCTTGTAAAGAAATGCTTGAAGCCATGGCCGCCGTAGTTGCGGAAGTTTTCAGACAACAATCTGCTCTTGCAATAAATAATTCTGCAGTGACCGAAGTCTCAGAACCAGCGTTTCTGGTAAAACCTCCTGATCATTTTAATATTATTGAGTCAGCGGAATGGGCTAGTTAGCTTAGTCAGTTTACTTTATTTCGGAGTGCATCAGGGCTTAGTAATCGACCTGAACATCAGCAAATTGAGATGTTAATATATTCTGTGGGGCCTGGGGTCGGTGATCTTCTTAACGCAATTGGTAAGCCAGCCGAAAAGAGGGAATCGTATGAAGGTGTTACTAAGGCATTATCTGATCATTTTTGTTTAAAGAAAATCTGGTGCGTGCGCGCAACACACAACTTTCACTTACCAACTTACTTAGAATAGCAATTAATGCTTTTTGTTAATGCCACTTCTCAAAGTTACACATTTTTCCACATTCATTTCTTATTTTTGTTTTCATTTGCTCTATAAAAAACACTTATTTCTTTTATATTTAAATTTTTTTAGTTGTGATGATTCGGCAATGCAAGCATAATACTCTAAGTCGTCTGATTTTATAATTCTCTATGAACCTACTTGTTAAAAATTTCATTTAGTTACCATGAAACAAATAATTTCCATTAAATGAACAGAACAGAATGGTCTGTCATTAAAGGCGTACTCCGCATGCGTGGGCTCAACGTTTTATATGAGTTGACGGAATATTTTCACATCTTTAGCATATACATACATCAAATACCTAGTTTTATCAAAATCGTTAAAGCCGTTTTTGAGAAAAAAAAAACACGTGAAAATGATACAAAATTTATTAAGTAAAGTGCCCCCCTCCAATTGATCAATTTTGATGAAATTTTGACTGTCACATCGCGGGCATATACATACACCAAATACCGAGTTTGATGTAAATCGTTAAAGCCGTTTTTGAGTAAATAAAAGAAAAAACCCTGAAAATGGGACAACATTTATTAAGTAAAGTGCTCCCTCCAATTAATGAATTTTGATAAAATTTTGACTGTCGCATCGCAGGCATTTACATGCACCAAATATCGAGTTTAATCAAAATCGTTAGAGCCGTTTTTGAGAAAATCGATAAAAACGTAAAAAATAGACAAAATTCTTTAAATAAAGTACCCCCTCCGTTTGACCAATTTTGATGAAATTTTTGCTGTCACATCGCGGGCATATACATACACCAAATACCCAATTTCAGCTTTGTACGGCCTATAGTTTTTGAGCTAGTCTGTTCACACACACACACACACAGACACACAGACCATTTCGCGGGACTTGGTTATTTGGACTCAGGGGACCCCAAAACGTGTATTTCCGTTGAAAACCGGAAGTCGAAATTTTTCACGATTGCAATACTTCCACTTACTATATATTTCATATATAGGTAAGTGAAAGTAAAAAATTAGTTCTTAGAAAGGAACCGTTTCATAGCCCACCGGCAAAAAGCAGATGTTTGTATGGACACGTATATAAATGATTTATATAACATGGCGGGCCGGTGCGATTGGACTTGTAGCAGCTGCAGGGTAAGTTACAGCGAAGTAATGATCTTGTTAAATCTAGTTACAGGTTTGCACGATCAGCAATTGAGTGCTCAGCTGCAGCTGCGGGAGATGACACTCAAGGAGGTGATCGACAAAGTTCTCCAGATGGACAGGCTTCAGAGATCGGTATCGGGCGCCAGAGATGAAGGAGGATCCTTCCATGTAGAGACGAACAACGCGCAACCCAGGGAACGGAAGTTCAAGGAAGGGGCAAGGAAAGCACAAGGTAAATTCAAATGTTACCATTGCGGGAGTCAAAAACAGCATCCTGTTGATAGGTGTAGGGCTAAAAAGGTAGAATGTCATCGACTAGGACATATTAAGCGTGTGTGCCCTAATCGACGGCGTATCAATGAAGTTTCTGAAACTGGGCCTATGACTTTCAGTTCTTCTGCGAGTTACTAGGATTAGGATACAGTTATTAGGAGTTGATAGCGTAATAGTATCAGAGAAAAAAATTCGGAAAATAAAAAGGAAATGAATCCTAGTAAGGGTATTTTTGTTACAGGCAAGGTTGAGGGAGTCGCGGTAAAGGTTAAATTGGACACTGGGGCTGATGCCAGGTGTCTGGAAGAAAAACATGCTAGTAAATTAAATTTACCCATACACCGGACATCAATTCGCCTAAAAGGAGCTGGCAACACCCCTTTAGAGGTAATACCAGAAAAGTGTCCAAACGGAGATTGCTTATGTCATTAAGGGTCAAAAGGAGCCACTCGTGAGTAGGGATTTGGCTTTAAGTCTTGGATTGGTATCTGGCAACGTTGAGCAAATATCATTTTCTGGGTTTGAAGATATTAAAAAGTCTTATCCTAAAGTTTTCAATGGACTGGGCAAGTTTAAGGGGACACCATATCGTATCCAGTTGAAGCCAAATGCACGACCTTTTTCAGTTAGTTGCCCGCTTCGGGTTCCTATTCATCGAACAGAAAAAGTTCGAAATCAGTTAGACAGGATGTTAAAAGATGGGGTAATAACAAAGATTGATGAGCCAACATAGTGGTGTTCGCCTATAGTGGTTGTACCAAAAAAGAATGGGAGTATTCGTTTGGCTGTGGATTATACGAAATAAAAATGTTCTCAAAGAGAAAATTCAGTTGTCCCCTGTTGAAAAACCTCTTTCCCTAATTGGCTAAGCAAAATACTTCAGCCGACTTGATGCCAATAGTGGCTTCTGGCAAGTACTTACCTTAAGAGCGTTCTACGGCAAAGCTCACGACTTTTATTACCCCTTTTGGGAGATTTTACTTCAATCGCATCCCTTTCGGGATATCTTCTGCCCCAGAACATTTTCAGAAAAAGACGTCGAGAATCATTGAAGGCTTAGAGGGGGTCTCCAATTTATCAGATGATTTTTTGGTCTATGGAGAAACAGAAGAGGAACACGACAGGAACTTACGACTGTTACAGCGATTAGAGAGTAATGGTGTGACACTTAGTGCTGATAAATGTGAACTCAAGGTCACCAGCGTATCATTTTTGGGTCACTTAATTACAAAGGGAAAAATTTTGCCAGATCCAGACAAAGTAAAGGCGATTACTGATTTTCCTTCGCCTAAAAACCGTAATAAATTACGTCGTTTCATGGGAATGTCAAATTATTTGATGAAGTTTATCCCCGACCTTTCTACCGTTGCCGAGCCATTGAAAAGTCTTCTCAGTGAAAAAAATGACCGGGTCTGGACACAAATTCATAATAAATGTTTTGCAGACATCAAGGCTAAGATAAGTGCGGCGACAGGGTTGGTGCTTTTTGATCCTAGTGTTCCACTTCGGGTTTCGGCAGATGCTTCGAAAAGTGGACTTGGCGCGGTATTGGAGCAGAAAGTCCTCGGAGTGTGGAGCCCAGTTCAATTTGCTTCACGGACGCTGAGTCCAGCTGAACGAAGATATGCTGAAGTGGAGAAGGAGGCCTTAGCATTGACTTGGGCTTGTAAAAGATTTGCCCAATTCGTTCTTGGGGTATCGTTCATACTATCGACCGATCAAAAATATTTAGTCCAATTGTTAGGAGATAAACCTATTCAAGATCTAACAGCTAGACTCCAGCGGTTTCGAATGAGATTATCTAGATTCGACTACACGGTGGTGTACGTTCCCGGAAAAGATCTATAATTGCAGATGCATTGTCGAGGGAGCCACTTGATTCAGAAATAGTGCATGAAGATGTCTTAGATGAATTGGAATTAAATGTTGCCCACATTATTCAATCTATCGAACTTCCCGACCAAAGAATAGAAATAATACGTTTATCTCAGGAAGAGGATCCCTCATGAAAGAAATTAAAGGAGTGTATAATCTGGCTTTAAACACTCGGATCTTTACAGAGAGCGGCGAGATTTAGTGTGCCACCAGGGCTTTATTTTGAAGGGGAACAGGGTTTTTATTCCCATAGGATTGCAGATCTGAAATCATTTCTCAAATTCACAGTGGACATTTGGGCACAGTCAAGTGTTTGGCACGGGCAAGGAAGTCGGTATGGTGGCCTGGGATTACGGTAGACATTAAACGAAAAATGGAGTCTTGTGCCAAATGTTTAGAGCACAAATCAAAAGACACAGAGCCCTTGAGACCATCTGAACCGCCGGAGGGGCCCTGGCAGGTGGTGAGTGCTGACATCTTGGAGTTCAAATCAAAATATTATTTAGTTGTCCAAGACTAATTTTCAAAATTTATTGAGATTTCTTTACTGCCTAATATCCGATGCTCTACAATTATCCTCATAATGAAAAATTTGTTTGCCAGATATGGAGTTCCCTATGTTCTTCGGTCAGATAATGGGACACAATTTGCCTCAGCAGAATTTCGAGAGTTTGCAGACTCTTGGAACTTTAGATCTGTAACTTCGAGTCCGAGATTCGCTCAGTCTAACGGTCAAGCAGAATCAGCCGTAAAAATTGTCAAGAGGTGCTTGAAGAAGAATGTGAACCCCCCTGTTGGCGCATAGAGCAACGGAGAGCGGATACTCTCCGGCGGTACTTATGTTTGGTAGAAAGAATAGGGCAACATTACCTGTTGAGCCTTGGCTTCTGAAACAATCTTGGAAAGAATTGGACCGGCATAGACAGTTTCTCAGAGAAGCGAAAAAGAGGCAGAAAGCGTACTTCGATAAACATCATAGAGCCCGCCCTTTACGTCAATTAAGTGTGGGTGAACGGGTGTATGTGAAAGACATAAAAAAATATGGTATGGTTCTTTCATTTGGTGAGACGGATAGAGATTATATAGTGGAAGCCCATGGTAAAAAGTATCGTTGGAATAGAACCTTTCTTGTCCCTGCAACATTGATTGACTTTGAAAAAGATATTCCGACTGGGGTAAACATAAATCAGTCATCACCTCCGAGTTTTACAAACCAAACTGACCTACAGAAAATCCAGACACAGAACATGTCGCCCACTAGGGTACCGGTGGCCCTGGAGGGACCACAAGAACGTCGCTCACGCAGTGGACGTCTAATTAGGAGGCCGAACGCACGAAGCAGTAACGCTGCGACGAGGTCCTGCAGTCGCAGAAGAGGGAGGATGTTGTGAAGGGATCTAATCGCTTTGGAAGAATATATTGGACTAACCTATGTTGATATTAAATACCATATGTAATATATGTAATGTTGTAAAAACGAGAGTTGATTAAAGAGTTGTTGTTACCAAACGTTGCAAAATTGTACTAACAACACCTTTTACTGGAGTAAGGCTAAAGAAATTCACAAATTTCAGAATGAATAGAAAAGTAAATTATTAACCATTTTAAACATATGTCTTAAAAATATTTAAATCGAACACTGAATGTTTAAATCGACTATAACATTTACATAATAGTCGATTTAAACTACATAATACATAAAGATAATTACACTGATCAGGAAGGAACAATCTGTATTCCGTTGGGATTCAATATTTTTTTAACTTTAAATTATAGTTGATTAATAAAGGACTAAATATGTTCACTGTCATTTTTTAAATTTTACATATGTAATGATGTTTAAAGGCTGTTTGATATTTAAAGAAACACATGTTCTTATTATTTAGACTAATTGTTTTAAATTTAGATAGTCATATTTTAATATGAATATTGAATATTGTACAAAATACTATAAAAACCGGTTTCTAACCTGGTTTTCTTCAATTTCAAAAGACTATAAACTTGAAGAGATTACAAATCTTCGCTGGCATTTTTTAAATTTTACATATAAAGATAACTACACCTCCGATGAACAAAAAGAAACAATCTATATTCCATTAGGATTACATTTTTTCAACTTTAAATTATTGTTGATTAAAGGTCTGGCCACACATGTCCGCACCGTAGCAATAATACAGATTATGTTCAGAATATTTTTAATTTAACTTACATATTACCTTTAGTTATGCCTAAAGTTCAAGCCACACATGTCAGACATAGGCCACTTTAGGCATAACTAAAGGTAATATGCAAGTTAAATTAAAAATATTCTGAACATAACCTGTATTATTGCTACGGCGCGGATCCGGTGCGGACATGTGTGGCCAGACCCTAAGGAGGGATTACAAATCTTCACTGACATATTTTAAATTTTACATATCGTCGTCACCATGCTAAAGTAACGAATATGTATAGGTTTTTAGTTGCACATTAGTTACTTTAGCATGGTGACGACGATATATAGAATAATATTCCAAATAATAGCCTATTTTAAATTATTAAATTGTATTTACTTTTCTCAAAGTTGATATCAGGGTGGACCACAGCCAAGCGTTTCAGCGTTTAGCTTGTAATTGGAATGAAATACAAATAAAAAAGGAAAAGGAAGGAAAAATACCAACACTTTTGAGAATTTATTGTAACCTTTTCTTGATTTATTTATTCTTTAATGAAAATTAACAATAAATACAAAGATTTTTAATACTATTTGTCTATAGAAAATATTAATATATGAACAAATAACTGCACTCACATAACACAATACAAAATTATAGTAATGATAACCTGTATTACAATAGTATGTTTATAAACAAAAAGGTTATGAATTCGACATATGACGCCATGTTAATAAATCAAACACAACCTACTGTATTTGCAATAATAGATATTGCATTGTTTAATCATTTTTTTTATGAATATGAAAATTTAATATTACATTGTTGTTGTTTTTACTTTCACTTACCTATATATGAAATATATAGTAAGTGGAAGTATTGCGATCGTGAAAAATTTCGACTTCCGGTTTTCAACGGAAATACACGTTTTGGGGTCCCCTGAGTCCAATTAACCAAGTCCCGCGAAATGGTCTGTGTGTGTGTGTGTGTGTGTGTGTGTGTGTGTGTGTGTGTCTGTGTGTGTGTGTGTGTGTGAACAGACTAGCTCAAAAACTATAAACCGTGTGAACTTGAGATTGGGTATTTAGTGTATGTATATGTCCGCGATGTGACAGCAAAAATTTCATCAAAATTGCTCAAAGGGAGGGGGTACTTTATTTAATAACTTTTTAAGTTTTTTTCGATTTTCTCAAAAACGGCTCTAACGATTTTGATTAAACTGAGTATTTGATCTATGTATATGCCCGAGATATGACTGTAAAAATTTCATCAAAATTGATTAACCGGAGGGGGGACGTTACTTAATAAATTTTGTATCATTTTCAAGTGTTTTTTTTTATTTACTCAAAAACGGCTCTAACGATTTTGATTAAACTGAGTATTTGATCTATGTATATGCCCGAGATATGACTGTAAAAATTTCATCAAAATTGATTAACCGGAGGGGGGACGTTACTTAATAAATTTTGTATCATTTTCAAGTGTTTTTTTTTATTTACTCAAAAACGGCTTTCACGATTTTGATCAAACTGGGTATTTGATGTATTTATATGCCAAAGATGTGATAGCCAACATTTCATCAAAATTGATCAACCGGAGGGGGGACTTTACTTAATAAATTTTGTATTATTTTCACGTGTTTTTTTTTATTTACTCAAAATCGGTTTTCACGATTTTGATCAAACTGGGTATTTGATGTATGTATATGCCAAAGATTTGATAGCCAACATTTCATCAAAATTGATCAACCGGAGGGGGGACTTTACTTAATAAATTTTGTATCATTTTCACGTTTTTTTTTATTTACTCAAAAACGGTTTTCATGATTTTGATAAAACTGGGTATTTGATGTATGTATATGCCAAAGATGTGATAGCCAACATTTCATCAAAATTGATCAACCGGAGGGGGGACTTTACTTAATAAATTTTGTAACAATTTCACGTGTTTTTTTAATTTACTCAAAAACGGCTTTCACGATTTTGATCAAACTGGGTATTTATGTATGTCTATGCCAAAGATGTGATAGCCAACATTTCATCAAGATTGATCAACCGAAGGGGACACTTTATTTCATAACTTTTTTTCTAATTTTTAGATTATCTCAAAAACGGCTTTAACGATTTTCTTCATATTCGTCATGTTTAATAAAAATTGAGTGTTATTTAATATCAGGTAAGCGTTATCATTATTAAAATGTTCTGAGGGGTTTATAGAGCAAATGAAAACAAAAATAAGAAATAAATGTGGAAAATGTGTAACTTTGAGAAGTGGCATTAACAAAACGCATTAATTTCTTATCTAAGTAAGTTGTAAGTGAAAGTTGTGTGTTGCGCGCACGCACCAGATTTTTTTGTTATTAATTTGTAAATCTCCACTATAATATCTATGTACACGTAAGACTTTAAACCAAAAATAGAAAAAGATTAAATTGTGAAGCTTTACTTTTTCAAAACGGTTCGAATTAAAATTTAACCTTAGATCGACGCAAATCCCACTCCCAGGTCTCTAAAAAAAATCTGGTGCGTGCGCGCAACACACAACTTTCACTTACAACTCAATGTTTTGTTAATTGCCACTTCTCAAAGTCACACATTTTTCCACATTCATTTCTTACTTTTGTTTTTATTTTCTCTATACATAACAATAATTTTTTTTTATTATTAAATAAAAGTTTTTACTTGTGATACTTCGGCAATGCAAGCACAATACTCCAAGTCGTGTGATCTTATAATTCTCTCTGTAGTTACTTCATTTAGTTATTATGAAACAAATAATTTCCATTAAATGAACAGAACGGCTTTAATTATGAACAACGCATGCGGAGGCGTGGGCTCAACGTGTTTTATGAGTTGACAGAATATTTTTCTTTTTTTCTCCTCTATAGGTTTACTCAATTTTTTTCATGTTTCATATTTAGACATTTCTTATTTTTAGACGTAACGAGAGATAGTTAATTTCTCCATATAAACCTGCATGGATTACAAATAGCATTTAATCCATATAATGGATTACCTTCCGTCTAGAACATTTTTTTGGTTCAGCTTAAAAAAATGGTTCCTTGTAAAAGTTTTATAAGTGCGCGAAAGGGGAAATTCTCAGCTCGTAACCCTTATTTCCCCTCCTTATAGAAAAATCCTCGTCTTGGCCGTGAGTTCACGTCACACAGCTTCTTACCCTTTCTTGGCAGAAAATTATGATTTTCTACCAACTTGCTTGGCCATTGAAAATCAGTATCGAGGATCGTTCCTTTTAGGAGACCGGTAATCAAGAAAATCATCTCTCATCACTCCCAAATAAGTAATATATAAATACGTCGAAATAAGTAAATTTTCCCATACCTCTACAGGCCTCCGTGATCACGATAATATATTATTTGGATGGGCTTATTTTTTTATATAAATTTTGCTTTCTTTACTCCACAGATAATCCGAAATATCTTTATCTTCTAGGCACTCTACTTTGGGCTTGCATCCGACACATTTTCTTGTCTCAACACTGCATCCCAGTAGAATTCTCACATCTTGGTCTAACATTCAAACCTTCTTTATATTTTTAATCGGTTTTAAACTTAAATAAGCAGCTGTACTTTTACCATGCTCTTAAAAGTTTAGAAATTTTATCATTACTTTACATTATTTTTAACAATTATTAAACGCAGACCTAAAATAGTATTCCGACCCATTTTTGAATCTGAACTAAAATATTTTCGAGATTTTATTGTAATCCACAATAATCGCATCATTGGATCAATCAAAACTAATATATTTATGTACATATTTTTTTTTCGTTTTGGATAACGTAAAATACGTTTTGAAATAAGTTTAAAATACGTTTTCGTTTTGGATTACATTAAAATACGTTAGTTCGGTTATAAAATTTTTGAACGATGCACAAATAAAATACCCAAAAAACTTTTGACCAATACTGTATAATATTTCCGTTTTCAGAAAATAATAGCTAATCACACTGGAACTTACTATTCTTAAGTATTTTATTTGGCGGATTTGATCATATTCTATTTTAATTAAGTAAAATTTCTTTGAATTTTATATTGCTAAATATATTTAAAAATTTTTAAATGTGTCTTTAAATCGATTTAAACGAAAGTATCGAATTCCAAAGATTGTAATGTTATACTAAATACTTCCATAAACAAAATACTACCTCTTTTTTTCATTAAAAGATCATGTGAACAGCTGCAAAATTTTATTCTGTCTAAGGTATTAAAATCTAAAAAAAAAATACAAACAGGTCATACTTTCATATAGATGAAAGCTCTTCAAAATTAGCAGTAACATATATTTCGTATAGCCGCTCAAACAAGTTTACTTTTTTCACAAAAATGTCAAAATTAAAGCCTGCAGTAGTGAAATATATAATTCCAAGACGTACTTATGCAGAGTGCGGGGGCGGAACGAATAAGGTTAGATTCTTTTTGTAATCAGTTACTTAAAGTCATGAATAATTAACAATACAAATTAATAATTTTATAACCTTTTGCACCAGTTCTGGATGAAAATGTATAATTAATTATGAACCGACCAAAATATTAAATAAAAATACTTCAACGGAAAGAAGGAGGTCAAAGTTGTCATCAACATCTCCGGGATTTGTTGAATTCTAGAGGCATTGCCAAATGTTTATTTTCCCTTAGTTTCGACCCAATTCAGAGAAGTTTTCTCGATGGGAAGCAGAATATTATTAACTCGTTTATACGAATTTCCACTTTATCATTTCTTTAAGAATTAAAACATTTTTCGTATTTCTTCAACTCCTTTAGTTTTATATATATATATATACACACATACATGTCTGGGAAGACGAATGTTAAACATAATTTTTCGTTAAATTCCTTTTCTTCCACTGCTAAAGTTAGCTATCTTTATTTTAGCCTCATTTATTTTTTTAGAGGGGCCTGAGGGCCCTCTACTTTATTCGACCATGACTAGATACCTTTAGACTAAAAAAAAATTAAAATTTCACAAAACGATTTTTATTTCCAGAAACCTATGAAATATTTGAAAATCTTAATTAGATTATAAAAACTGACTGAATCAAGCAGTTACATATGACTAACTGTAAATATAATTCTTAATCAGAATTAATAATATTTTATTTTCATTGATAAAATATCCTTCAACATGATTTCCAACATTAACAAAAGATCCACTATTTGAACCAGCATACGGATCTGTTTATCAGATAAGTTTAAAGAAAATATTTAATGTTTGGTTTTTTATTCTCCTTCGAATTTGTAAAGTTGCTTCCTTACTTGTTACTAGGAACAATTCTATCTTGCGAACTTTGTTTCTACTATGATTAATATTTTGGAATGCACAAATGCAAAATTGCTTGTTAATGTACTTTTCAAGAGTAAGGTAGGATTTCACCAGAGGAAATAATTATAATTATGTTTTCAGAAAGGTTTGGTATTGGGCGCTTATGATGGGTGTAATCCAGGAGAACTTAAATTCACTAGAGCTGCTAAGGCATTTGATGAGAAAATGGGAGGAAAGATTTCTGCACTTGTAAAAGGGTAAGATAAATAATAATTTAAAATAAAAAAAAGAATTATTTATTGTAGAAATTAGAATAAGAGGCCTGTGATCTTGAGAAACCTATCACCCTCTCCAACATTGTATCTTTATCCCGAACACAAGATTACTCAGGAAAAGAGTTCTCACTAATCTTAAATCAGGTGGACGGTCACTGTTTTGGAGAGAGATCAGACCTGAGAGAAAGAAAAATGTTTAAAGGTTCCCTTCCCCTTATTCTAACTTCTGTGGAATGTAATTAGTCAGACAAACAACAAATATTAAACATTTTTTTTTTTTTTTAAGAAAACCTTTTAATACCATCATCTGCCCTTAGTTACCTTTGATGAGATGTCTTTTTGAAAATTTCAATTTACAGACAGTTACACTCCTAGGAATTTAAACTGTTTACTTTTGGTTATTGTCTAATATGCTGTATGAAAAGTGTACATCACAGACTTTCAGGCTATACAGTAGTTTTAGTTGTTCTGACTTCTCATCCCTACACAGAATATGCCTCCATTCGCTTCCTCATCATACAACTGATGCTCTCTTCATCTTTTGCTATGTTAAATTGTTATTTGTTAGTCTAAAAAAACATAGACTTCAAACTTAATATACTCGTAAAATGAGAGTAATTAACACTT
This sequence comes from Aelia acuminata, assembly GCA_911387785.2. Taxonomy (NCBI): domain Eukaryota; kingdom Metazoa; phylum Arthropoda; class Insecta; order Hemiptera; family Pentatomidae; genus Aelia; species Aelia acuminata. The sequence goes on from OU426981.1 coordinate 47,317,314, forward strand.
TAAATTTCATATTCATAGAACCTATTCAAAGATATTGGATGATATGTAAATATTATCAAAAAAATAGTGAGGTGCATTCTCAACCTTGTCAGCACCAAAACTGTTATTGTTTTGCTTACTTGATTCTGAAGAATCTAGCTAAACTTGATATTTATTACTGCTCCGGTATAAATAATCTATGGAAGCATAAGAACATCTTTACATACATACTTATAAAAAACTAAAGTTTTTTTTTTTTTTTTTTTTTTTTTTTTTTAAGGGGTGCTGGCATCTCAAAAGGAACTGCTCAGGTCTTCACAAATTTAGGTTTGTAGTTCATAATAATTTGTTAAGCATGCATCTATTTCAATTTAAATAAAAAAATTTCAAAAAAATCAAATTTTAATTATATGTATCTTATAAATATTTATGGCTTACAATTTCATAAAAAATAAAATTAATTTCATACAAACTATAACATTTCTATTAGAGAAAAGTAAAAAAACATTTTTTCTTGAAAACTAGCCTATACCACTACAACTCATAGAAGGTCGAGGGATCTGTAATTTGTAATTGCAATTTGACCCATTTCTTCCCAATGGTAGAAATAATTAGAGTTTCCAGTGTCTCTCCATTTCTATGTTAATATAGGTCAAAGATAATATCAGTTACGAGCAGTCCCGATCACGCGTTGCTGTGGCTGAGTAGATATAATGCGTTGAATTAATTATATTCTATTCTTTTTAATGCAGTCAAATCAAAATTCACTGATAAAGATAAAAATGTTTCAGCTAATCTAAAAACCAATGGGATTTAAAGTAGTACTTGAGGCCCAATTTAAAATTGTTTGATAAAGAATTTAGGAGGGTTAAAGTTTTTATTGTAAGATGGAAAAGGAACTAATAAAGAATATAATTGGAATAAGGCTTAACACAATCACAATAGACAGGAAAAATGTACCGAATTAATCTTTCGCCATAATACATATTCATTAATTCAGAATATAACACATGCTTCTACCTGAAACCGGTTATGAAAATTTCTTAAACCATGTGAAAAACCATATGTTCTTACAGTTCAAAACAAAAAATTTAATTTTATGAATGAGATAATTTATAACTTTTATAATAAAATTTACATTTTTCTTTATTATTAGAATTCACAATTTTTATTTATTGCAGTGCTAATAGGTGCATTACAATTTTGGTTAGCCCAGGGGCAGATCGAGGGGAGGAGCGCAGGGGGCGCCCCCCCCCCCTATTATTACTATTTATGTATAAAAAGGGCTATCTTTAATAATTTTTGAAACTCCTTAAATGAAAAATGTATCGTATTTAAACATTTAATAGAAATTTAGTACTTAAATGTGCACTAATATTTAAAATTAGGCCCTTTATGACGCAAACATTTTAAAAATTTAAAAGTGCGCCCCCCTCAGAAAATTTCTGAATCCGCTACTGGGTTAACCTGTATTTTGCTAAAATAAATGTATTCGATGTTTTCCCCACACTTAAAAAGGCATCACATAATTGCCCATGGGAAAAACATGGATTTTTCTAGTCCAAACTGGAAAAAATAGATTTGGCAACTGGATGCTTCTCACCCTAAATATCGAAAAAAAAAATGAAGTGTTGTGTCAATAATTCAACTTACACTGCCATCTGTTAGAAATTTATGGAACTTACAAATAATCCCACTCAATCGTAGTACAATAAGCATTTAATTTGCAATAAAAGAAATATTGAGGCCAATAATCGAGATATAAACTATCCTATCTTTTAAATTGGACAAAACTACACAAAATGAACCAAATTTCATCAAAATCGGTTGAGTAATTATTGAGTTTACCTCAGACAAACATAAGGACACAAGATTTTTAGATATATAAAGATATATGATTAGTTTACTTTAAAATTGTTGCCCTCCGGGGAACCTATTTTACAGAATGATGTTTAAATGCACCTCTGGGACTTTAAGGAATCAAAACTTGGAAAAATCTTTAAACTTTTAATATAACATAATTTTAAGATATTTTAAAAGTTTTTAAACATTTATTTTTTGTAGTTCTTCAAAGCAGTCTGGATGCAAGAGCGTATCACATTTCCTAAACATATAAATACATTTTCTGCACTTCCAAAAATTTGAATCTTCTTCTTCTGTTGCTCTTATCTCTATTAATTAAATGGCATTGTAATAGCGTAATTTTAAAGTTTTTAAGCTTTTATTCTATTTGATTGGCACCAGTATAAACATTACACCTCCTCAATATTCTTTAACTCGTCGAAATCCGGGGCATACAATGTCTCCCATTCTAAATCTATGCACCATTTGATTTTATTGGCTCCCAGATCCATGTAATTATCCCAAAACATTTATTATGATCTTTTTTTGATCTAGATTAATTAAAACTGTAAATAATTTCCCTGAAGAACCAACATTTTATTACAATTTTTCAAATCACATAGTTCTAACACGTCCATAAATTTTTCAAATTCACAAAAGAAGTGCTTTGAAAAATTTGAAACTATTACTGATATTTTACTTAATAATTTAGAACCAGAATTGAAGCCAAAAATAAAAACAAAACCCTTATAATAATACACTGAAAAAAAACTTAATTAATGATAAGTAAATACATAAATTGGAGACCCTGTAGTAAAATGGGTTACCTGAAAAGCAAGCAATTGATATACATGTTTCTATTCAATTATAACAAGTCAAATTAATTTTTTTATATAGGTGATGAATTCTACTCTATTGCCGTGGCTGGTTTAGGAGAGGAAGGAGCCGGTTTTAATACATTAGAAATTCTTGATGAATGCAAAGAAAATATTCGATGGGCTGCTGCTACTGGGGCTAGAGCTCTGCAAGATTCGGTAATACTAAATATATACTATATATACTATTGAATGTTCCATCCCTTCTGCTGACAAGCCTAGATTATATCCCTATATAAGGAAAAACTTAATATTAAGTATTTATAATTATGATATTAAATAAATGTAGCTCAGTGACCAAACATATAATATAGTATGAGAGGGAGGATTGATAAATTTATTTTCATTTGATTACTGGAAATAATAAATCAAAATGTGTGTATGAATTATACTAGGTTGTAACTATGCTATTATTATCCCTGTTATGATGATTATTTTCTTCTCCATTTTTTAATGAATTTAAAAACTTTTTAATTCATCTTTAATATGATATATAAGATAAATTATGGATATAAACATAAATTGGAGACTTTTTGAGTAATGCTTAAGTCTTTTCATCATACATCAAATAAAAAGACGTATCTTCAAAATGACAATTTATTTATTGAATTTGATACTGTTCTGACAGGTAAACACCACCTTTAAGGAATAATACATAAAGTTACTTAATTTTATGTACATATTTAATATATCCATATAAGAAATGTACCGAGGCAACTCCATGCTTAGCAGCACAGAAATGGTAGTGAAAGAAAAAAATTCAATTTATAAAAATATTATAATTATCATGTATCCTACTATTAACTCAAACTATTTGGTCTTTTTTACTTAATTATTAGTTACCTTTTTACTTTAATTTAAGTCTTGCTAGTTACTTTTAACAACCTAATAAATTTGTCCCATAAAAAAAAGTTTAATAAATAGATAGGATTCCTTTGAACAGATTATAAACTTAATTATATGCATATTGTTTATAAAGTGTACAATTAAAGAAATGAACTAATTAAAATTAAATTATTATCGCAAATTAAAGAAATGTGAATGATAAAGAGAGGTTATAAAGGGTCTTCAGTTTTTGGTTTATTTTTCTTTTTGTTCTTTATTTTGTTTTTTGAGTCTGTAAAAAAAAAATCTGGTGGTAATACACCATTTTCACTTACCAACTTACTTTGACTAGAAATTTACGTTTTTTTAAATGCGATTTCTCAAAATCACACATTTTCCCACTCTCATTTTTATTTTATTATTTTTGTTTTTAATTGCTCTATAAAGTACACTACATTTTTTTATTATTAAATAAAACTTTTTACTTGTGATTATTGGGCAATTCAAGCATACTACTCCAAGTCGTCTGATTTTATAATTCTCTATGTAGTTGTTAAAAACTTTATAAAGTTACCTTGGAACGAATCATTTCCATTAAATGATCAAGATATATTTAGTTATAAACGATCGCCTATCATTTAAGTCGAACGCATGCGCAATGCGTAAGTTCAACGTGTTTAATGAGTTGACGGAGTATTTTTCTTTTTTTCTCCTGTCTTTGTTTACTTGATTTTTTCATATTTCATATTTGGCCATTTATTATTTTTAGGCGAAAAGAGAGGCGAGAGGCAGATAATTTCTCTATATAAGCAAAAACAAAGGTAGGAAAACAAAAAAGCCCCCTCAGAACACTTTAATAATGATAAAGCTTACAGTGGCTCACAGACAAAATGATGCAAACAAATATTTTTATTTCAAATGCTATTTACTTCCATTTTTTTTAAATTTAAAAATCAATGCACATAAGGCCATAATGATTCATTGTCATACATTAAATTTATATAATCAAATCAACTTAACAGCAATTATAGAAATAGAAAAAAAAAATTCTTCATTAAAACTCGTAGGGATTGAAGGTCACAGTGAAAAAGATGCAACGTTTACTTCCGTTTAGAAAAAAAGTGAAAGTGACAAGTATTCTTCAATTACCGGGTAAATGAGTTTATTAACCTTTTAATTTCATTTCATTCTTTCAATGAAAACAAAACGGAACAATACGAATACAAGTAATCAGTCTAGTTCGAGCTTTTGCTTGAAATGGGTGTTCATACAACTATTCGTGAACGAGAAATAGTAATTAGCAATTTAAAAATGGAATGAACATAACGAAAAATCGCCTCTACTATTAATAGGAGTTATGCCATCGTTCAAAATGTTATTGAAAGTTTTAAAAACGAAAATAGAATAATAAGAAAAGCTAGTGTGAGTGCAAAACATTTTTTTACTGGTAATGATTAACGTTTCATTTTGCACCAAATAGCAAATAATCCAAAATTAGGTGCTCTAAAGTTGACCAAATTAGTTAAAAACTATTTAAATAAAATGGTATGTGCTGAAATCATTCGAAGGGTCTTAAGAAAAAACCAATACAACGGTAGAGTTGCATTGCAAAAACCTTATATCAGTGACAAAAATAAAAAGCTTCGAATCAATTTTGCTAAGGATTGTTGAACAAAAGACATGGACTTCCGGAAGTGTTCAGTATTCGAATGAGCCAAAATTTAATTTGTTTGGCTCTGATGGAAGAGGTTTTGTCTGGAGAAAGTCAATAGAAGAGCGCCATGAAAAATATCGTCGCCCGTTCATCAAACCTGGAGGTGTTCATGTCATGGTTTGGGGGTGTATTGCTGCCTCAGGGATAGGAAATCTGCATTTTATTGAGGGGACAATGGATAGACATTTATATTTTCACATCCTGAAAGAAAAATTTTAAAGTAAATGCAACAAGCTTGGAATAATAAATAATTTTGCTTTTTATAGTGATAACGATCCCAAGCATTCTTCTTATCTTGCAAGAGAATAGTGTTTATATAATTGCCCCAAACTTATAAAAACACCTCCCCAATCACCAGACCTAAACGTCCTAGAGAATTCATGGAGTAAATTAGAAACAGATGTAAGGAAACATGAGATATCAAATAGAAAAGATCTCAAAAAGGTGCTACAAGAAGAATGGGACAAGATAAGCCCACCTTAAACAGAAAAGCTTGTCCAATCCATGCCAAATTGTTCGAAAGAGATAATAAACAATAAAGGCTTACCTACAAAGTACTCAAATTCAAAGTATTTTTTATTTTTTGGATGTTTTTAATCTTGCATCATTTTCACTATGACCTTAGAAGTGGATATTTTTTCAGTTTAAGTTTAAGTTTAATTTTAGGATTTGATCTCATATAAACTTCTAAGTATTGTCAATTCTAGCCTAATGTTTGTACTTTATATTTGTGAACAAAGATTGTTGAAAATAAATTTTGGCTTGGTATAAAATAGTTTTTTTTTCAAAGTTAATTCCTTGCATCATTTTGACTGTGAGCCACTGTATCTGATATTAAAGAATACTTGATTCTCGTTAAACATGACGAGTTTAATAAAAATCGTTAAAGCTATTTTTGAGAAAATCGAAAAAACGTAAAAATGGGAAAAAAAGTTATGAAATAAAGTGCCCCGCCGGTTCGATCAATTTTGATAAAAATTTTGCTGTCACATCGCGGGCATACACATATACCAAATACCCAATTTCAGGTTCGTACGGTTTAAAGTTTTTGATCTAGTCTGTTCACATACACACAGACCATTTCGCGGAACTTGGTTATTTGGACTCAGGGGACCCCAAAACGTGTATTTCCGTTGAAAACCGGAAGACGAAATTTTTCACGATCGCAATACTTTCCCTTACTATTTATTTCATATATAGGTTAAGCGAAATATATGTATATATAAAATAACGATTCTGAAATTACTTTTTTGTGAAATTTTATCACTAAAATTGAATAATTCTATCAAGGAAAATGTGTGGAAAAGGGTATGAACGACTTAGCGAACCACCATCACATCTTTTTCAGTTAAAAAGAGCCTTGAATAGCTTTATTAGATTGTATTTTTCGAGTTCCACTCACTTAAGGGGGATAAACAAACCCCCAACATGTTATTTATAGTTGAGATTGAGGCAGTAGCGGTTCCAGAAATTTTCTGAGGGGGGGGGCGCACTTTTTATTTTTAAAATTTGTAGGTTTCATGAAGGACCTAATTTAATACATTAGTGTATATTTACGTTGTGAATTTCTATTGAATATTTATGTACAATCTATTTTCCATTTAATAGGTTTAAAAAATCACTAAGGATAGCCCTTTTTATACAGAAATAGTAATTGTAGAATGGTGTCCTCACCTCTCAGGGGGGGGCGCGCGCCCCTCCCCTGGATCTGCCACTGGATTGGGGCCACATTAAACGGCTCGAATTTCTAGAAAACTGCGCAAATTCCTTTCTAATTAAAATTCATCGAAACTTCTCTTGCTTTTTAATAGTGAGAACAAAAAACCCAAAATATTTTATAACCAATGCCAAATCTAAAATAAATTTCAAGTCTTAATAATTTAAAATGATAGGTGTATTCAGCACATCAATATTAACATTATAATTAGTTTATATTACTGGACACTTTTGTTGTTTTGTAGGGTATTAACAATATTATGGTTGAAGAATTCACAAATGCCGAAGCTGCAGCTGAAGGTGCAAATTTGGCAGTTTGGCAATACCAAGATGTAAGGAGTCCATCTGACCATAAACCAATCGCCAAGGTAGATCTGTACAACAGCGATGACAGGTACTAGCATAATTTTTAGTGTCAATGTTTACATTTTTTGGAGGTCATATAACCAATTGAGTGTACAGAGATGTGTGAAATTAACTAAATAACCTTATCCAAATAATATAAAATATATTCCAAATAATAATTTGCAGAGATGGCTGGTCGAGAGGGATCATAAAATCAGACTGCCAAAACTTTGCCAGGCGCTTGGAAGAGACTCCAGGAAACTTAATGACCCCTACTATCTTTGCACAGGTTTGGTTTGTTTATCTAATTACGCTAAGAATCATTAATTAGAAAGATAAGTGAAGTTATAATGTTCATTTTAGTGGGTGATAGATGCATTGTGCCCCTGTGGTATCCAAGTGGAAGTGCGGGATAGAGATTGGCTTGAATCAAAGAAGATGGCAGCCCTGCTGACTATTTCCAAAGGCTCTTGTGAGGAGCCCCTGTTGATTGAAATGGGTTATTGCGGGGGAAAGCCTGAGGATAAACCTATAGTTTTCTTAGGTAATCAATCAGTCTGCTATTCTCTGTTCAATTATTCTCAAAGATTTTTATTATAATGCAATTTTTGTTGATAATTTTGCTTTTAATGAATTAAGTGATTTTAATTACCAACAAATTATAAGTATATTTTCTTAGAGCATGTAAATATAGGTTTTTTATTGTAAAGAACTTGATAGTTTGTTTTAGCTTTAGATAATATCATTTTAATAGTGACTCATATTCATATATGAGACATATTAATACTTATGATGAGTGAATGAGCACCTTTTTCCTGTTTGTATAAAATATGTTCAAACACTAACTTTATATATAAAGTATGTAAGGGAATCATTGGCGGATCCGGGGGGGGGGGGGGGGGGGGGGCTGTGGGGGCTGCAGCCCCTCCCTTTGGAAAATGTTTCGTCATTAAAAGATAGAATTTGACTTTCCTTAATGTAAGGAAGCAAGTTAAAGAACAAATAATGTGCAGAACAATTATAATTTTAGTTGTGGGAAAGGAACATAAAGGTAAAAAAGCTGATTAGCAGATCCAAATGAAGGGCTGTGGGGCTGCAGCCCCCCCTTTACAATCGGCTGGATCCGCCCATGGAGGGAATCCTCCTCCTGACACAAAATCATGATGAAAATTGACAAATAAATAAAGCTTATTTCATACTCTTTATCAGAATACCTATTGTTTACATAAGCCATAAAAAAAAATGACTACAGTTTGATTTGGGGAACGCTTGAATATATTACTATTTTCATGTTTTGTTTTGAGACAGTTATTGATCAATACAACAATATGAAATTCAAGACTTTGAAAGGGTAACAGTTATAAGTAGAGATTTATCAATTACTTATACTATCAAAGTTTTACAGTCGTCTTTATACACAATTTTTCATAATCTTAATTTCAGTTTTAAGTTTTCCTATGTTTTAAAATATAATGATTTTGTATCCCCCTACCTAGTAAAATTATGTATGTACATCTTTTTATCAGGAAAAGGAGTTACTTTTGACTCTGGCGGCCTTTGCTTGAAAAAGTGTGTAGGCATGAGTGACAAACGCGGTGATGTGGCTGGAGCAGCTGTCTGCGCTGCAGTTATAAAATGTGTTGCACAGATGGCATTACCAGTCAATGTTAGAGGTAAGATGGATAATCCACAAATACAGTTTTGTCCGGTCTGAGAAATTTATGTTTACAAATATGAAAATTATTCCTGATAATTAATCTTAAATGATTTTATTATTCAATGAGCAATGAAAACAATTCATTAGGTAAAACAATGTTAAATGATTTATCGATTATATCTATCTATGAGGTGGTAAAGTTGTTTCTGCGGCTGTTTTACCATCCCTGGATTCCCAAGATAATTGGGGTGGGGTATTAAGATGCCAATGCTGACGAAGACTGAGAGCAAGATGGGTAACTCACCCAGAGATGTGTGGGTTACCCATCTTGCTTCCATGCCAGTTTTTATCACAGATCAGTTCACTAAAAAGCTTTTTTATTATTAAATTGTCTTCTACATTCAAATCTCATTAACTTCGGGTACTTTATTTTAAATGTTATTGTGTTATGGATTGTCCATTTTTATGGAGACAATAACATTTACAGAGATCCAAAGGTTCAGATCTTAATTGATTTAATTAATATAAACATCGAGAAATCATAATGCTTCTGCTGTTTTTGAATATTTACCTTAGCTAGGAAAAAAAAGTATTAATTAGGGTTTGATAATTTGTAGTGTGCAAGAGCTAACTAGAGTGCGCGGGCAAGGAGTTGGGGTTAGTGATAGGCCCGGCCCGGGTGGGGTCGGAGAACATAGAGAAATCATAATGCTTCTGTTGTTTTGTCAATGTCTCCACAAAATGATAAGAGGAGAGGGAAGGCTGTTATGGGATATGAAATTGGAAGGACAATTTTTATTTAAATATGTATGTTGTGCAATAAAGGGTGTGGTTTGTGTAGCAGAATGAATGATTCAATCTAGTATTAATTATTTTTTAAATAAAATATTTGAACAGGAATAGAAATTTTTTTTAAATTGGTATTACTACTGAATTTGCACTAGCAAGGATTCAGAGTAGTAATGTATTGGGCAGTGCACCAACAAAAATATAATTTGTTAATACCCCATTGAAATCTTACCTTATTTTTGTTCCAAGTACATATTTAAGCTTTTGTTTTTATAAATTATTCTTGAAGGCTAATCTCTCTTTGAGAATGGACCTTCCTTCATTCACATTGAATTTTAAGTTTTACACAATTCTAGCTAGTGGAATGATGTTTTGTGAATTGATTAGTTTTCTTTTTTGTTCTGATGTTCCAAGAATTGAAAACCTGCATAACCTGCATAACTCAACATGATTTTAAGCTATTCATGCAGTTTCTCTGAAGAATAATTTCTCCTGAATCCAACCAGCAACATTCCTAGATATGTTTTATTGGCACTACTACTATAACAAAATATTTTTTAGCCTGGTGTTTCTAGTCAAACAATAGCTGATTCTCATTACAAATTAGACATTAAACAATTAAGAAGAAATTAAACATCTCTTTCCAATAGTGTTACTTATGTATACAATTATTTAGAAGGGATCGAAAGCTTTTAAGATCAAAGAATTTTAGATATTTTAAATAATTTAAGTTCAATTTCCCACAAAATAATAAAAAAATTTACCGTATTTAATGGGACTGTTTTGAAACAATTGAGGGGGAGAACAGCTTCTGAATTTTCTTGGAGAGCATGTATATTAACTGTCTAAATTTCAAAAATCATAATAAATAAAGGTTCATAACAGTGTTTTCAAAACCTAGGTCATATATTTTCTTCTTTTTATATAAGTATACTGTCCTGCCTAAGAAAAAAGCAGTAACTCAAAAATTGTGAGTAATCGTATCGTGAAATTTTCTATTTGATGCTCCAAAGAAAAGTAGTAAACAACTTATTTTAGTTTATGCTTTCTTGATTTTTTAGACTTTTTTTGATTTTAGACTTTTTATTGTTTTTCTATCGAGCTTGAATCCAACGATACACATTATTTCACAATTTTTGAGTCCTTGGCAAGGAAGTTCCACACCTGTAAAATGTAATTTTAACAAAAATAATAATCTAAAGGTGTAATTTTTTATTAGTGCTAACACCTTTAATGGAAAGTATGATTGGAGGATCGGCAATCAAAGTAGGTGACGTCGTTACTGCCTACAATGGAAAAACAGTTCAAATAGAAAATCCTGACAATGAAGGGCGCGTCATGTTGCTAGAACCATTAGCATATTCAATGACACATTTCCCTTGTCTTTTGAGTACTGTTGCAAGCCTTACAGGTAATTGATCAAGTTATTGTTCTGTAGCTTACATTAAAACTCTATATTTCAAACATGACAGGTATTTGAAAAAATCTAGTTGAGCAGGATTGCAATTTTTATCCTTCGAAATACAACAAAAAAACATAAAGAAAAGCATAATATTTTTTTTTAGGGTTGAATGAGTATCAACAGCTGATCTGAGATATTAATTTTCTATATCCTTCCAGCAGTTTTACCATAATTTAAGGATAGATTTGTTTTAAATATTCCACAAAACATTCAAATGATTAAATAACTATACCACAGTTTTAAGAATGGTTGAAACTGTGAAATCTTATCTATAAAAATTCTATGATTATTCTTTATCAAAAAATTAGCCTTGTGTTATCCTTAGACAGGGTTAATTATAATCTCTATGGTATCCACAGGTACGACAACACGTGGGTTGGGGTCTGGTGCATCTGCGGCCTTTTCAACTTCTAACGATGTATTCAGGGAACTTGAAAGAGCTGGAAGTGAAACTGGAGACAGAGTATGGAGGTTCCCATTTTGGAAATACTATACAGAAAAAGTTACAGGTTAATAAACCTATGGTGGTAAAGTTGTAACCCATATAAAGTTGTAAACATATAACCCAGTAGTGATTACTGTTTAAATATTCTTTCCAGATTATCCAAGCTTTGATGTTAGTAATGTAGGGAAAGGCTATGGTGAAACATGTAAAGGAGCTGCATTTCTGAGGGTATTTATATATGCATATACTTTATACTATATATTTAGATACTTTAATTTAAAATTTGAACAATTAACCCTTGAAACTTCACTTATAGAAACCAGAAACAACTCATTAAAGTATCCATATTTCATTCGATGAATAAATATATGATGTTTTTATTTGTAGGAATTTGTTGACCCAAGTCTAGACTTTCTCCATGTAGATATACATGGAACTGGATTAAAAGTAACTGAATCCAGCTTTCCATATCTTAAAAAAGGTTGGATGTCAGGAAGACCTACTCGAACTCTAGCACAGTTTGTATACCAAATTGTCTGCCCACATGATAAGGGAGATGACTGTTCATAAACATCAAGAGAAAAAAGAAATGTGTTGTCCTGTGTAATGTCTCTGTGATGCTCACAATAAATGTGTCCATTGTCAATACAAATATTCCTCAATTTTTTTTCCAGAAAATTTTTTGTAACCATTAAGCACTATTGAAATTGGAAAAAGAGATAAAATAAATGTATAAAACTATAATTATTTTATAAAAATATAAGTTTATTTGTTTTGTTTGTTTAACGTCTCTTTATGCTACTAAGGCTAATCGGACGATGCTACAGTGGGAGTCCTAAATTTTGCCTATCCAGGTATAATTAGGATAGGGATCTTTAACGAGTACCTTACATTGTACAGGCTCGGGACTTCCATTTTACATCCTATCCGAGGGATGGCATAGACATTTAAAATGTCTACATTTAAAATTTTAATGGCATACTCCTATTAAAAACTCCTAGGGCTACCGTGAGGCACGAACCCGCGACCTTTAGTATTGTAGGTTGCCATGCTACAAAATTTTTTGTAACCATTAAGCTAACCACAGGTGACCCCATAAAAATATAAGTAATTTTAAAAATATATATCTTTGGCATCAATGTGAAACAGCACAGAGACTTGAGATTCAAAATTTTGATTTTTTTGGAACCTCTGTTACTTCATAATACTCTTAATCAGTTGCTTAATAATCCACGTAAGGTTAGAGAGACCTTTTTCCAAACACAGATAACATATTTAGGTCAGGTACAAATTTTAATGCAGGTGACACAGAACAGGGCAGCACAGCTCCTTACCTAACACGCATTACGCTAAAAGTGCTCTGCTGTGTCGCCTGCCTTATGCGCCCAGCCTTATTGTTTAAGGAAAAGGATACTCTTGATGATTACTTCAATATTTTTAAATATATCAATAACCTTTAGAAATCTTTAATTAAATTACTATCACGAGTCACAACTAGAATTGTTATGGACAGTTTTCAGTATTACAATGGACCCAACAACCAGTAATATAACTAAATTATTGAAAATTCCAATGGATTAATTCTGGAACAAGTTATTGGCCTGGGAGAAAAAACATAATCTTTAATATATTCTTCAAATATAAAATTCCAAATAGTTTTCCCAATAGTAAAAAAAGCAAAGTAATGATTTAGTAACATTGAGCTTCTTTCCACAACCTGACTTGAGGATGAATATCATGTATCAATAAAATATGTTACATGTGTTATTTTATTTTTGTTTTTTAATATTAACTTTTACACGATGGTAAGCATTTCCTAAAACTCCTCTCAAATTCCATATGTTGGAAAAAGTTTCTGGCTGTGTGTTATAGGATGAATCAACTGCTTTAGCCCATATTTCAACCTGTAAATTGATTTTAAATATTAATTTTGTTTAATAAATAATAAAAATAATTGATCATTGTGTTCATTCATCATTCATCATTCATACAAGGTCTTTTACTTATTTGCGAATAAGTGTGATGACAAGATAAATATATTTAAAACAAAAAAAAATTAAATGTGATAGAAATAAGTTTTGCTTCCTGAAGGAAAAAAAAAAAAATACGTGTGATAGACAATTTTTAAAACTAATTATGATCAGAAAAAGGAAGTTTCGAGACCACAATTGCTTAAAATATTTGAGGGACTGTTAAATCCAAACAGGGACATATATGGAAGAAGTAATAATAAAGAAAATATTAAGTACTATAATCTGAATTATATTAATGTATCAAGCAAAACCGATAAAAATAGTTAATAATGTTATTCAGTTGTATTTTAAGCAGTACTAGAACCCTCAAAACATTCCTAGGTTATCAGTAAGTATGCTAGGTCAGACCCTCCCCCCAATAATATTTTTTTTCTACATATACCATCAGTTCAAAAGAAAGGTTTAAAAAAATTAATCCGTTCATTGTCCTACACTTCTGAATATCATTAATTTTTAAAAAATAATAAAAATAAAACCAAGATATTTCCTGAGATAAATACATTAGATACTTGATTAGTGTTTATGTTGTGAAATTAATATATCAGTGAATGAATTAAAACTATCCATAACATTATTTAACACTTTTCTTTGCATTCATCAGTAAATCAACTAAATTCATCCATTAAAATCATAGCACAAAAATAATTGTTTACCTTTTTATGTAATATCTTACTACAAATAGTTATTGTCATCACTAGTACCAAAAGTGGTTGTTTTCGATGCGCGGTCGGGTTTAATGTGTGAGGCGTAGCCGAGCACGGAAATTAGACCAAGCACCGAAAACCCACTTTTGGTACGCGTTGTGAACAACAGAGTTGGGCATAAAGAAGTTGAACTACAAATTACAAAACTACTGACACAGTAGTTGGAACTACAACTACTTTTGTAACTTGTAGTTGGCTGACCATAACTACAACTACTGTAGTTTCAAAAATGTAGTTGCATTTTTACAACTACAACTAGAAGTTGTTACTGTAATTATGGGCCTGCAACTACAACTACTTTTATTGATAATGAGCATTTGTCGTTATCTATTTATAATCAATAAGGAGTATTTCAAATGCAATGCAACTAATATATAAAACATGGGATTGATCAAGAATCTAATGTTAAAAAATAATTGATAATTGACTGCCGGAAATCATGGAAAAAAATTTAGAATATTATGTAACTTTTAAAATTTAATAAAACACATGGCCTAACGCAGGTTCTCTCTGAAACAGGTTATCACACCGGGCAGTGGAAAGCTCTATATTATATATTATAATACAATATTATATTCTTTATTAAAACCTCTGCAGGTGGGTGTTAGCATTAGGGAGAACATTCATTCGAATTCATTTCTGAATGCAGTCAATTTGTTATTATCTGGAAAACCAGGAACAAATACTGCTTTGTATCATTTGTGCTAACATAGGTTATGTTCAAAAATGATCACTGATTGTAGGTAAAAAAATCGCATTTTGCGGCTAAATGATTAGCAAACAATTTTATATGCTTCAAGTTCAGAAATCGAACTTTTCTGCTTATAGCTCAAAAACCATTCATCGTTAGAAAATTGTATTATTTTCAAACATTATCATTTCTGTTAAAAATGAAATGACATAATTTTCGCATTGAATGAGTTACTCAAAGGTAAAATCGGTTAAATCGTATCGCCAAAACCGATTATCAATCAATAATTCTTGCGGAAACAGGGATTACGCTCGTGTTCCAACACCTGCTATTTGGGCTACTCCATTTTTAAAACAATACATAAAATAATTTATTTTTGAAGAGAAAAGATTTGGCTCCGCCGGGAATCGGACCCGGGTCTTCCGCGTGACATGCGCGGTATGCTAACCATTACACCACGGAGTCGCTTCCAAACGGTGCCAAATCCTTCCTCTTCACTGACACCTCTCCCACGATCTCGCAAGTTTTGCAACTAGCATATGCCGACGACATTGATATAGTTGAACGCTCAAAAAAAGCAGTTGAGGAGGCATTCCTATCTCTAGTAGAGGCCGCAGGAAGACTCGGTCTAATGGTAAATCATGATCAGACCAAGTATATGGTAGCTGACCAGCGCCCAAGGCATCCTGGGGAGAAAGTAAGGTTTGGAATATGCTCCTTCGAATGGGTCTCCAAATTCACCTATATGGCATCACAGGTCACATGTGATAATGCCATTGGAGTTGAGACCAGAAGAAGGATATTGGCCGCAAACCGGTGTTACTTCGGACTGAGGCAACATTGATCAAGTAGGGCAATAACCAGGAAAACAAAAATCATCCTGTATAAGACCCTAATACGCCCAGTTCTTACATATGGAGGGGAGACCTGGACAATGGCTAAATATGCGTACCAGGATCTAGCTACATTCGAGCGCAGGATCCTACGGAAGATATTTGGGCCAGTGTTAGTCGGTGGAGAATGGAGACGGAGGTCCAATGAAGAAGTTTATGACCTGTATGGGGAGCCCGACGTTGTGACTTTCATCAAACGATTTCGCCTGAGATGGGCTGGTCATGTGGCCAGAATGAAAGACAATGAAACGCCAAAACGACTACTAACGGAGATCGTGCATGGGCGGAGGAGAGTCGGCCGACCCCGACTTCGATGGATCGACTGTGTGGCTGCGGATGAAAGAGGTTTAGGAGTCCGCAACTGGATGGCAGCAGCACAGGACAGAGACTTCTGGCGGCTGATGATTGAGGAGACCTGGACGCGTCAAGGTGTTGTAGCGCCAAATTAATAAATTAATTAATAATAATATTTTCCAATGGACAAAGAACAGCGAACTTAATATAATGTATGTCATAAAATGTACTTAATGAATGTAAGCAACAATGCTACCTATGTGAATATAAAGCAAAATGTAGTTTAGGATTGGAACAACTTAAACGCAAAAGTTAATACTTATGCAAGAAGATGTTTTCATATAGCTTACTTCAAGAACCAGAAAAAAGTAAATTAGAAAAAGTGTATAATTTTAGTGTAGAAGTAAGAAAAACGTTAATTAAAACCATTAACAAAAAAAATTCTTCAGAAAATAATTTTTTGTTCGTAACCCATGTTATAATTGTTGATTATTAAACGTATTTAGCATACTAACGAGTGTTAATTGAAATATCTAAAATTAATTATTTTATTGAAATTATGTATCCAAACAAAAATAAAAATAGGAAAAGCATGTGATTTAATTAGACGTTGCTTAGTAATTGTAGTTGCCGCTTTATAACTACATTTACGATTACTAGTTGTATTTGCCATTCCAACTACTGTAGTTGTAGTTTTGAATTACAACTACTTAACTGGTAGTTGAAAAATAGTAGTTGCACGCTTCCAACTACAAACTACATGTAATTGTCTGGGTAGTTAATTACAAATGTAGTTAACTACTGCCCAACTCTGGTGAACAATACTTTTCATCATACTGCTCACAATTGAGTACATTAAAAGTTAATTATAAAATAAATTTATTTATTCTTTTATAAAATAATTTTTCCAAAAAATTTTCACCTCAATAGTAAAAATGAAAAGAAAATATGATTTAGGTTTACCATTTCATAAAAATATTACATACAGTTAACAGTAATACTTACTGAATCCAATTCAGGAGGCACAGGAATGTCGGCCTGCCAAAGTGTCCAAGACCAATGCCTCGAGTGCTCTCCTTCACCTTGATCAGTTAATTCAGCAACATGCCATGTTTTTCCTTTATCAATAGTCACATCCACTCTAACAATTTTTCGGCCACCTCCAGACCAAGCATAGCCTGAAATTAGCAGAAAAAGAATGTTTTCATTAGAGAAATTTTCAACTCATGTTTTTCTGAAATAGCACTGTATCCAATGTCATCAGCAAGGGGTGGGGATGCGGTTTCCATCCGTTTTGGAACCCAAAGAACACATTATGATCTATATATTTTTTTTTTTTTTCCAGGCAGAAAAAGACTATTAATATTTGGATACTTTTCTTCAAATTTTCTGCATTTCATACTGTTTTTCCTAATGTTTAGCTTGTTTTTTAAGTTAAGAGAAGTCTCTCCTAATGTAGTCAGAGGATTAATAATTTGAATATAGATCAGGGTAGTGCCCTTAGAGGATTTCAACACTTTATCTTCCATAATTTCCAAATGGCAACAGAAAAACCTTAATTTTTGTAAGTTTTAATAGACTACACCACCCAAAGGGCCATTATAATTTCGATAAAACATTGCTATATTTTCTCCCTCAAAGCCCTTTGTATCACAAAACAAGAACATAGGCAGAAAATTTTTCACAAACCATATGAAAATAGTAAAAATGATTCACCTTCAAATGAATGTGGTTTAAGTGAATCTAAGTATGAAATTAAAGGAATTTTTGTATGAGACTCCATTTTTCCAAACGGTGTGGATTCCATTGCTCCTGTCATAATCCTTAGTCCCTGATTTTGCACAGACAAAACTTTTTGGGGATTCGAGGCAGCAGCAGTCCCCCAGCTGGTAATACCATACTCCAAGGAGGGCCAGTGTATAGCGATCTCAGAGTCCTCAGTTCAGCGACCTTGAGCCCACAGTTCGAATGTACTCTTAGCATGGAGGAACTAAAAACCATAAAGAAAGCCGCGATTAGCCAATATTGGATCAGAACTCATCCAAATCATGACCATGGGGATGCCATTCATGAACTCACTCAACGAGAACAGGTCCTTATTTTCTGATTACGTACGGGACAGACTATACTCCGAGCTCACCTGTTCAAAAAGTTCCACATTGGCTCACGTCCCCTATGCGATTGTGGAGAGAGTGAACAAAATAAAATGCTGAGCACATTTACAAACATGCAGGCTCTTTTCTATTTTCTTCTTTTCTTTTCTCTTTCTAAGGAGTCAGATCTGGCCCTCTTCACCTGAGAAGCAAAGAAAGCTCTACGGAAGCCTGGAGGACCACTCAATTCTTTGTTTTAATTCCCAACTAGGCCATCTAAGGAAAGAACATAGAAGAAGAAAAACTATGATATTAAAGTAAATATAAAGTAAGCTTCTGACTTTGAGAGAGCCTCTAATTGAAATAAAGGATATGACCGATGCTCTTATCATTTGGAGAAGTAGTCTTTCTTACTAAATATTCAGGATGAATTCCCAGGTCAAACTTAAAATCAATTGATTAAGGACTTCAAGGTCACCGAAAATAAATAAACGAGGACAAAAAATAACTGACCTTTGATAGGAAGTTTTCCATCCATATTAAGATGGACACTTTGTCCTGCCAATGGATTACAAATAGCTGATATTACAGGAAGTTCTTGAATAGCTGGTGCTTTGCTGAAGTCTACGGTATCCCAGTCGACACTAGGGCAGAAACCTTTATAGTCATTTTGCTGCCAATGGGATGGACTTTCTTCTTCAGAAATAATTATTTTACCTAATTAACAAAAGAAGAATAAGACACGGTGTTTAATAATGATAATAGCAACATCTTTAACATCCTTATAATTCTAAATAATTTAAAAAATATAAAAACAAATTATATGGGTCATTCTTACCAATTCTCAATTTTTATGTTTTTTTATTTTAAATTTTTTGGTTACAAACAATCAGTTGTTTGGGTGTAATACTATTCCTTTGGCTACTTGAAGTAAGGAGTCGACATGGCAGAACACCAATTCACGCTAAACTTGATATACAGATGAATAAAAAAAAAATTATTAAAAAAAAAGTATGCAGGGGAATGAATTACTAGACAGAGGAATATATACAATTATATAAAACTAATTATTTATTGGATCTTAAATGAAAATTGTTAATGGTGGTTATTATGGTTAACTATGGTTTTGAGCTCCTAAAAAAAAATCTGGTGCGTGCGCCCAACACACAACTTTCACTTACAAACTTACTTAGATTAGAAATTAATGCATTTTGTTAATTGCCACTTCTCGAATGAACAGAACGGCTTTAATTATGAATAAAGGTCTGTCACTAAAGGCGTACTACGCATGCGTGGGCTCAACGTGTTTTATGAGTTGATTGGATATTTTTCTTTTTTTGTCCTCTATACGTTTCCTTGATTTTTATCATATCTCATATTTAGCCATTTCTTATTTTTAGGCAAAACGAGAGACAGATAATTTCTCCATATGAACATATAAAAAGGTTCTTTATAGGAAAACAAAAAAGGCCCCTTCCCCATTTAAGCCCCCTCAGAACATTTTAATAATGATAAAGCTTACCTGATATTAAAGAACACCTAATTTTCATTAAACACCACGAATTTGATGAAAATCGTTAAAGCCGTTTTTGATATAATCGAAAAAAAGGTAAAAATTGGTTAAAAAGTTATGAAATAAAGTGCCCTCTCCGTTTAACCAATTTTGATGAAATGTTGGCTATCGCATCTTTGGCATACACATACATCAAATACCCAGTTTGATCAAGATCATTAAAACTGTTTTTGAGTAACTAAAAAAAAACACGTGAAAATCATACAAAATTTATCAAGTAAAGTCCCCCCTCCGCTTGATCAATTTTGATGAAATTTATACAGTCATATCTCGGGCATATAAATAGATCAAATACTCAGTTTAATCAAAATCGTTAGAGCCGTTTTTGAGATAATCGAAAAAAACTTAAAAAGTTATTAAGTAAAGTACCCCCTCTCTTTGAGCAATTTTGATGAAATTTTTGCTCTCACATCACGGGCATATACATACACTAAATACCCAATTTCAGATTCGCAAGGCTTATAGTTTTTGAGCTAGTCTGTTCACACACACAGACACACACACACACACACAGACCATTTCACGGGACTTGGTCAGGGGACCCCAAAACGTGTATTTCCGTTGAAAACCGGAAGTCGAAATTTTTCACGATCGCAATACTTCCACTTACTATATATTTCATATATAGGTAAGTGAAAGTAAAAATTAGTTGACAAGATGAGAGAAAAAATGTAGTAAGAGTAGCATTGCAATCATAATAAAACCTTATTAGCATTATCATTTGCTTTTAATCCGTTGACTTTCTCCAGGGACTCATAAGCTGAATCTTTGGCCTTCCCTACCAGTTACCTCCATGTATGCATTGAGGAGAGAGTTTATTTTGTTGCTGCATTAGCTGTGGATTTTCACAATCGGTTGAACAAGGAGTGTGAGGAGAGGAGAGTGAAAAATTTCGACTTCCGGTTTTCAACGGAAATACACGTTTTGGGGTACAAATAAACAAGTCCCCCGAAATGGTCTGTATGTGAACAGACTAGCTCAAAAACCATTAGCCGTACGAAGCTGAAATTGGGAATTTGGTGTATGTATATGCCTGCGAGATGACAGCAAACATTTCATCAAAATTTGTAAAACGGAAAGGGCACTTTATTAAATCAATTTTGTCACATTTTCACAATTTTTTTTTTTTTTTATTTACTCAAAAATGGCTGTAACGATTTTTATACATCAAACTGGGTATTTGATGTATATATATGCCCGCAATGTGACAGCCAAAATTTTATCAAAATTGGTCAAATGGAGGGGGCACATTATTTAATAAATTTTTTCTCTTTTTCAGATTTTTTTTTTTTTTTTTTTTTTTCCCTCAAAAACGGCCTATTTTAATCAATAACTATTTTGATCAAACTGGGTATTTGATGTATGAATATACCCGCGATGAGACATCTAAAATTTCATTTCCTGTATTATCACTGATAAAAATTAAAAAAAATATTTTACTTATCAATGAAATATAAAGAGATTTTAGAGGAAAAGCAATCATTCTCGGTTTCCAGAAAGGCATAAGAGACTAAGTTTACTACGAGACATTAATACACCTTCAGGATATATTTACAAAAAGCAACTCACTGTAAAAAAAACTCGACTGTTGATGAAATTAGGCATAGGGACACATAACATGTACTTTGAGCAGACTCAGGCCTCGGGACATCTCAGGAGAATGAATTTGGTGTTTTTAAGGTGTATTATGTAATTTTGAAAAATTTGTATGTGGACTACTTTTCCAACAAGTGTGGCTTTAGAAAAATGATGTCTTAGTGTCCTACGGTTTTACAACTCGATATAAACTGCCTGGGATATAACAGTGCCCTCTTAAGTGAGAATGAACCCAATATTAGTTCAAGCAGTAAACAAATCAGTCAGGATAATAAAATTATCGGTCAAAGTTGCAAAGCAGTCAGAAGCAGAATGCAAAAAAATGGTTATGAAAAATTATATGTCCAATAGGCCAATGCACAATACTAAAAACCTTATAGTATTACTTATACCCCAATACGATATAGTATTAATTCACTAATATTCTAAAAATAAATCATAATAGTCGAAAATCAAATATATTTTAAAATGTTTCCTAGAATATAAAAACAAGTTACCGTCCCCTCCGTGGCAGAACAATAGTGTCTTACAGGTTAATAGAAATTTAACTAGTAAAATCAAATCTTGTTCTATTCAGGTTGTTCTTTTGCCTTTACACCAGTTTTGTTTTTATGTGACTCTCATAGAGGAAAAAATCTAAAAATTTTTAGTTAAAATAGTTAAAATTTTTAGTTTAATTCCATAATTAAATGCAGATTACAAAACATATTTTTAATACATGGATAAATATATAATAAATCAATGTTCTGAATGTATATATTTGTCAATTTAATCAACTTCATGTATTTTTAATTGATATCTTCCTATTTTCTTCAATTTATGATTCCTATTATCCAGCATTTTCTTTTATCCAGTACCATGTTTGTCCCAGCAATACACGATAGTGGATATTTTATTACAGATAAGTAATAATTCATAAAAGATAATCATTTTTTTTTTTTTTAAGACATTATTCATTTGCTGTCTATAAGCTTTATACAAACTAAAATTTAATAAGCATGATATTTCAGTTCTGTAAGTCATAAGTCCAACTTTTTAATCTTGATTATTATCATGAATTATTCCAGCCATATTTTTTTTAGGATAAATTATCATAAATAAGCTAAGAAGGGAATCTAATATGGAAAACTTCAAATATAAAGGTTGACCACTATCAACTTAGTGAGTATAAAGAAGTATAACTTTTTTAACTCTCACAAAGAACTTAAAGTGTCATTTCATGACAAAGTAAAATGTTGAATAAAAAAAAAAAAAAAAAGAAATATACAATGAAATCAAATATAGAATAAATGAAATACAGAATTTTCACTGACTTAACCATTTAACATTCCTGGCTCCAACAACTCCCGGTACAACAACTCTCAAGGGGAATCCATGATCCCTTGACAATGGCTCACCGTTCATTTCATAGGCAAGCAGAACATCACCTTTTTTATCAAGTGCTTTGTATAGAGGGATTGAGGAACCATAATAAGAGCCACTCGGATCATAATCTAAACCTTCAAACTAAAATAAAGTTTTTAATAATAGCAATTAATAGATAAATATAAAAATTAATTTCTCAACATATTTAAGACAGTTAATGGATACCTGGACATGTTTTCCTCCACCATTTTCAGTAACTCCAAGAGCAGTCAATAAATCACTAAGCCTAACACCTGACCAGATCGCATTACCGATAACAGCTGGTCCCCATTCTAATCCCTTCACTTGTTTTATCTTAAACAAAACTACATTTTAAAAATAACTGCCTAAATTATAATTTTAAATAATGGTTTACTGAGATAAATACAGAAAAAAAATAACGGTATTTCTTAAATTGATAATTAATTGTAAAATGATAGGATGTTTAACCCTATAATGGCTCTGGACGATATATTTAGGAAAAAAAAGACGGTCCGCACAAGCAGACGACGAGATTACTCGTGGCAGTAGCAGAAGACGGTATATCTCACAACCGGTTTCTTACTTTTTTAACGCCCCCAGCTTCACACAAGATAACTTGTTGTGACTGAGGCACATCCTAGCGGAGACTTAATAAGTACATCTAGGGGCCGCTAGGTTACAGGGGTGTTTCTATTGGGGAAATATCTGTACAACCATTATTCTAGACGCTCTGAGCGATAGTCCTCTGCTTTTATCTGTCTGTTATTTGGAGATATTCACTGTTTTATTTCATTAGTATTTCGTTTTGGTGTTGCTTTCATCATGTCGCTTACTGAGTAGTAATAAAATTATTATAATCTCGTTCATTATTTTTTTTTTTTTTTCGGTTGGCTCACAGACCTTGAATATCTTTAGCCGCCTCAACTAGCCTATTCCACCTCTGTCTATCTTGGGTGATGGCTTTCCAGTTCACCACTCGATGTTCGGTGGCTTCTTTTCCCATCTTGTTTTGGGTCTCCCTCGCGGTCGGGTACCGACCACTGTTGCATTCATCGTTATGTTGAGGGAGCT
This sequence comes from Aelia acuminata, assembly GCA_911387785.2. Taxonomy (NCBI): domain Eukaryota; kingdom Metazoa; phylum Arthropoda; class Insecta; order Hemiptera; family Pentatomidae; genus Aelia; species Aelia acuminata. The sequence goes on from OU426981.1 coordinate 47,341,297, forward strand.
TGATGGGTTGCTTCTTGCCACGTGTCCCACCCATTTTAACCTTTTAGCTTTCATATCGTGCGCTATCGATTGTTGGGTTTCCCCTATAATTTCTTCTTCAGTCTTTCTTCTCCAGAGTCCCACCTCATTATCCCACTTTGGGCCTACAATTGTCCTTAGCACCTTCCTTTCAAATCTTTCGATTCTTGCTTGTAAGGTGCTGGTCAGTGTCCAAGTTTCGCACCCATGCATTAGCACGGGTTTGATTATTGAGTTGTAGACCCTGATTTTCAGTGGGTGGCAGATTTTCTTAGATCTTAGAACTCGAGAAACCGAGAAGAACGCACGATTGGCACTGGCTATTCGTTGATCGACCTCTGTTAGTTGGTCGTTTATTGAGGTTACTGTAAATCCGAGGTATTTGAAATTCTCTACTTTAGGGAAGGTATAGCTTCCTACACTTATATTGTCGATTACGTATAATAACACGCGGAGGCCCCTCAACTCCTAACATACCATGATGAGCTGCACCACAGCGAAAATAACATAACTCAACACCTCAACGCACCTTCAAATACCACAGGTAGTATAAGGTAATAAGGTAAAACAGCATTGTTCCATTAGCATTATTGGTTCAAATTTCACATTTTAATACTGTTTTTCTGTTTTAGAGGGACCAGAAAAAAAAAAAAAAAAAAAAAAAAAATGTCGATTACGTGTTGATTCCGGCTTATTACCATTTACTTCGTCTTATTTTGATTTACTTGTAAGCCGATGTCTCTCGCTGAAGTGATCAGGGAACCGGCGAGTGACTGAATGTCTTCTTTCTTACTTCCCAGCACAGTCACATCATCTGCATAGGCGAGGAACTTATGCATTTTCCCCACATGCACTTCTCCACTTGCATTGGTACATTCTCGGATAACTTTTTCCAAGGCCAGGTTAAACAGCATCGGGGATAGGCAGTCGCCTTGTCTTAATCCTGACTTCACGTCGAAGCTTTCAGTCATTTCTCCTTGTACCAGGACTCGGCATCGGGATCCATTAATACACGCACGTGTCAATCGTACCAATTTCCCTGGGAAACCCATTTCCGTCAGTATTTTCCAAATCTCCTGTCGACCGAGTCGTAGGCTGCTTTGAAGTCAATGAATAAGGCATGCATATCTTGATTCATTTCCCAACGTTTCTCCAGTATCTGTTTTAGGATGAAGATCTGATCAGACGTGTGCTTCTTCGTCTTCTGAACCCTGCTTGGTAGTCGCCAAGGGACTTTTCATAGTACGGGTTCATTCTGTTTAGAATTATGTAGGTCAGGATTTTGTATGCGACAGGGAGTACTTTGTCTCTATTCCTCTATAGTTTTCGCACTCGTACATGGATCCCTTTTTCAGAATTGGGCATATGAGACCTGTGTTCCATACGTCCGGGATCTTTTCCTCTCTCCATATTTTCAGGATGAGCTGGTGTAGATGGCTCGTCAGTGACTCACCCCCTTCCTTGAATAGCTCATCAGGTAAGCTATCTATTCCAGGGGCTTTTCCCCGCTTTACCTTCTCAATCGCCATCAGTACATCCAGTAGATCCGGCTCCTCTACCACCTCGCTGGGATGGTCCTCAGCGTGGTCCATGTCTTCATCCTCTGAGGGATCTTCACTGTTCAGCAGCTGCTCAAAGTAATCCTTCCAGATTCCGAGCATTTTGTCTTTGACTGCTGTCAGTTCGCCTTGTTTGTTTTTCATTTGAGTGCTCCTACCCATGTATCCGGTTTTTTCCTTCCTGATGTCAGCATATAATTCACATATTTTACCGCCCTGCAAGTTATCTTCTATCTCCTTGAGCTTTTGAGACAAGAATTCTCTCTTTGCCTTTCTCAGTGTCTTTTTTACTGCTTTCTGAGCAGTTTTGTATCTATCACGGGATTCTTCGTCTCTTTTGCCTAGGCTGAGGATCTTCAGTGCCCTTTTATCCTCTACAGCCTTACGGCATTCCACCGTGTACCATTTTTTCGGTTGACGTTTAGCCTGGACTCCTATCACCTTGTTCGCTGTCTCCTTCAAGAGCTTTTCAATTTCCGCCCAGTGACTCTCAATTGGCGTACTCTCTAGGTCGAGAAGTTCGAATTTATTGGACAGCTCTATTTGAAAACTTGGTTAAACTTGACTACCACCAAGGCATGGTCCGCTCCCCTAAAGCTCCTCACATCTTGAATGGAGCTTTGGTGTCGCTTGTCGATCAGCACGTGGTCGATCTGGTTCCTCCACCTCTCCCCAGGACTTGTCCATGTATACTTCTGAATCTCCTTATGCAGGAACTTGGTGCTGCTGACTACCAGATTCTTAGCAACTGCGAAACTTACACATCTTACTCCATTTTCGCTGCTCGTTTCATGAAGACTGTGCCATCCAATTGTTGGCCGAAACTGACGCTCCCTTCCGATCTTGGTATTGAAATCCCCAATGACTAATTTTACGTCATACCGTTGAATACCGTCATACACTTGTTCAAGTTGTTCATAGAAATCGTCTTTCATATCATCGTCCTTGTCTTTGGTTGGTGCGTAAACGTTTATGATGGTGATGTTGAACCATCTTCCTTTGAATCTAAGCACACTTATCCGATTGCTAATAGGGACGAAGCTTAGGATTGATTTCAGAGCCTTGTGGCTTACTATAAAAGCAGTTCCTCCGGTAAAGTTTTGTTTGTTCCTTCCACTGTAGAATATCATGTACCCATCGATAGTGAGTTCACCATCCTCGGGCCACCTGACTTCTTGTAAGGCTATTATGTCAGTAGCATAATAGTTAGCTCTCGTTCATTATTACCTTCATAAATCACGTCATCTTTCATTACAATCGATAATTTTGCATTTTAGTTTATTGAAATAATGATAAAGTTATTATAGAATCATAAAAAGTAAATAAAACTAATAAGAAATAGTCGTAAAAGGTAATGAGAAGTTGAGGCAGCCAGCGGCGGACAGTGGCCTACACGCCTTAGCTTGGGGAGGCAGACCCACTTAGCTTCTTAGTGCGACGTTCGTCCAGAGTCCTTAGCTGCTAAAGGGTTAAATTTTTAATCTTTAAGGTATTTTTTCATAAAATACCTTTCTAATTAGCCTTTTACAATGAAGAATACTGAGTGAGAAAATGAGTTTTTCTACACTACAAGGTCTTATTTTTATAATAACAGTTCAATTAGTTTCTTTTATTTAAAAAAAAATGTATATATATATATATATATATACAAGTGTTGCGCTGTACGGGTCGGAGACATGGGCCATCACTGGCAGCTCAGCCAAAAAACTCTTGGCGATGGAGATGGATTTCTGGAGGCGTAGCTGCAGGCTGTCAAAATTTCAGCACATTCCAAATGCTGAAATACGGGAAAGGATACAACAAACGCGAAACATCCTATATACCATCGAGACTAGGAAATTGGGCTGGTACGGCCACGTAATGAGAATGACTCAAGAACGATGGCCCAAAAGGCTCCTTACCTATGTTCCTGAAGAGAAGAGGAGAAGAGGACGCCCGGAAAAAAGATGGATCGATGGCTTGGAAGAAGGAATGGCGGCCAGAGGGCTCACCGTGGAAGATTGTTATGATCGAGAAAGGTGGAGGCAAGGCCTTTCAGTTTACGACATATGACCTATGTGTTGTAATAAAGTCGTTGATATATATATATATATATATATATATATATATATATATATATATATTCTCACTTAACCCAGGAGACGGAAGTTTACATTAGGCAAATTTAGATTATTGAAAACAATTTTCTATAAAAAATCACCTTAGACATTTCACTTCTTCTATTGCCTGCACACTGTATTGAAGCTGTAATGGAATGTTTCGGAAGGTTTTTCAAATCTTCCATGGTAAATGTTTTGTTCTTTATACCCACACCGCTGATCTCAAGTTCATAACTTTCCAAGTCGACCTCTGGTACAGGAAGATGATTACGCACATAAAAAATTTCTCTACAAATAGTTAGATCATTTAAATTAAACAAATATATTGACCATTTATAAAGACATATTTGCGTATATCTAACTAAAATAAATTACAACTATATACTTCGGGGTAATGAAGCTGTCGACAAGAAGATCAGGAGGTGGTTCAGCATTGTAAGGCTTGGTAGAACAAGGTTGTAGAGCAGGGTGTCGGATAGGATCTTTGTGATAGGGATCCAAAACATTTCCTTCACTTTTTTCAACCTCTTTACTATCAAGATTCCCTGAAAAATTGAAAAGAGAAATATGAAAAAATTGTAACAGAAGATATCATAAGTTAAAATAGTAAAAACCATTTTTTTTTTTTTTTTTTTCTTTCCCTCATACAGTATTCCTGAATAAGAGCTGTAAATTTGTTAATGTGTACATGCTCCATGCACTAGGCATAATGCATGTATCAATACATCAGATTTTACAATTGTACATAGAAATTATAGAGGTACAGAATTAATTGGATATTTATGAAAAAAACAAAAACAAGAAAATACAAAATATGGAGTAAAAAATGATAACATGAGATATAATACAAAACTATATACTAAACTATATTATAACACAAAACTTCAAATAAATTAAATCAGAAAAAATAAAATAAAATAACAATAAAGTAAACTAAAAACAAAACATCAAAATGTACGAATTTTCAATTCTCTTGGTCTTCTGGAAGAAGTTCAAAATCGATTCCATTTATAAATGTTTTCAATTCTTTATTATAATTCTTATAAATGTCCTTTTCATTTAACAGCCAGCTGTCTCCTTTTAAAATGATGCTTCTTATTAGATTGTATCTTTCATTGTCAAAAATTGGGCAGTCATATAGAAAATGATGAAATGTTTGTGAAGTTTGTCCGTCACAGTTGCAGGTGTCAGAGTTTGTAAGTTGAAATCGTTTTAGGTAAGATTTGCTTTGTCTGTGTTCAGTTAAAAATTTTGTCAGTTTTTAGTGTGAACTTTTAATTTTGACAAAGTTAGTAAGTATGATTTTTGGAACAAATTTATAGAGCGGTCTCCCTTTTGTTGTTTGTTGCCATTGTATGTTCCAAGTACTTATGTTTTCAGCTAAAATATGTATTAAAAACCTTGTAATCAAACCATGGATGATTTACTATTATTAAAACTTTTCTGTTCAGGGGCAGACTACGCAGTAAGCAGCCGCATATGGTTGAGGAAAGCAAATATCCTTAAATATTTTGGAGTGTTCAAAAGGCTTCCTTAAAATAATAAATAAATTCTTTGATGTAAATGAGTAGGAATTCCTTGATTGTGAGAAATGAGTAGGGAAAAAAAAACTTTGCAGGTTCCTGAAAATGTAAAACTTTGGAACACTGTCTTCTGGGAGAGACCTATTAAAAGTAATTCATTTGACAAGAGTAGTGTACTTCCAATGTGTCTTTGTCAGTTAAGAAGACCTCGTGATTAGCACTATTTACTCCTACCTTTCGACTTCTGCTCCCTTCGCAAGCTAAAAATAACCCCATAGGGGTCCTTTTTGGTTGAGATTGGGGCCTCGATAAATGGAGCCGAGATAAGCCATGGCCAGGAGCCACACTTCCAAATTTCTATCCCAGAAAATCCTCATAAGATTCAGCTATTTTTTAAAACTTATTTGTAATATTTTAATAAGGATCTTAGTTTTTTTTTTCGTAGGTAGAATATATTTGTTCTGACAAGTAAGTAGTTGAGTTTGTATTTGAGTATTTCTTTGAATGGAAAGTTAAAATGGCATAGAACTCTTAAACGCTCTAAGATATAGCACAAAAGCATAAATTAAAATAATAAAATATAATTGATCACCAGGCAGCTGTGTAATTCATTTCTTTCTAATTATCATACCACTATACATAGAAGTTAAAAGACAAGCCCTTGGCATGCCCTTTTCCTAATGCTAAACAATCTATACTAATTAGAGTGGAAAGGCCAAGATATATTAGTGGCTCAGCCACAAGATAAATTTAAATCTGCTAAGCATACATGGAAGCCATGTCAGTAGACTTGAGTTAGCTAAGGTGAAGCTTTAACATTCTTGTTCATCACTGCCCATCAACTTATTCCACCAAATGACTAGTCTGAATGGATTTGAGGGATTCAGAAAGTGCTACCTTTGTAATTGAGCCAAAATGAGAGGACGAGATTGCAATATTATTATAAGAGTCATGGACATACTTGTATAACAAATATAACAAAAAAGAGAAAGTATTATTTTAATTGAAAATTACTTATTGTATAGTCTGATTTGTATTTAAAAAATAAATTATGTTCTTTTCCTTCAGGGCCATATTTCATAATTAAGTACAAACTAATACTATTAGTCTTTTAGTTTTTACTTAGTAGTATCTGTTTCATAATAATTGTAAAAGTTACAAATTGTGAAATGGAAAGTACAATCTATCGTATACTTGGTACTTTTAACGCCTGTATTTAAACACTAATATTAGTTTTGTTATGAAATGGGGTCCTGATATCCTTTAATTCTTCAGTTCGACATATAAAACAAATGGAATCATACCAATTCTATATTCTTCCAACATAGTAAATACATGTGGATTTTTATGGACTCCATAGATCATCCAGAAAGGTTCAACTGAACCACCAGCAGCCATCATAATTTTATCACCTCCTGGGTGTTTAGCCACAAATTCTGAAATATCATAAACTCCTTCTTTATAAATGACCCAAATACCAGCTTCTTTTGAGCTATGTTTAGAGACTTCCCTGATACTATAGGTTGGTAGAGCAGGGATGGCTCTGCCAGCTGTTTCAAGTTCAGCAGCAATAACATTTCTCTTGAGATCTACAGAAAAATACATTCAGCTAAGTAAAAGTAATATTTTATCAACAGTTAAATCTATACATTCATGTATCATTGATGTAAGAAGAAACTGAATGTATACATGTATGAAATAAATAAATAATATGATTGATAAAAAGTAACAGGATTTAAGATTATTTATTGTTGGAAATCAGTCACAGTAAAACAACTTAAAAAAAAATCTTATAAGTTATTGTTTATTTTAATTTTGGTGAGTAAAAAAAAAAATTGATCTTTTCAAAATATAATAAGATAGTTCTATGATCAACCAATATTTCAACAAAAAGAATGTCAGAGTGAATTTAAAAAATAAAATTTTACAATGTGATAATTAAAAATATTTTTAAATAATAAATATTTAAAATTCTATCATTAGAATTATTTTATCAATAAATATATGAAGGGATTCCGTAACTATGAGCAACAGTTTGAGAATTACTTTACTATATTAATGACCATAAAACCAAATACATGACTGATGGTCAAGCAAGAGAACCGAACGACTTTTCTGCCCACTTTGGTCCCATTCTTTCCAACATGTTGAACAGTTTGTATACTTGGTTGGATTACATGTATTGGTTGCATTAGGTAAGTAGTGCAGTATTAAGTCACAAAAATAAGGCTATACAAAACACTGATAACATGTATCAGTGTACAAACACTGGCAGAAACATGTATCTTAAATATTATGGTTAATATTTTATATTTTATCTGTTCACTGAACAATTTATTTTTTTTTCTCACAATTATTAATCTTCTGTCAAATATTAATTTATTTATTGCTATATGTATCAGATTTCATAATTTCACATTTCAAAAATGATGTTATTTCACATTTGTTTCTTCTCACATTTTTTAAATCTCATTTTTAAAGACCTAATGGATAAATAGGGAAAAAATGTGGTGTTAAAATCTAAGAATCAAATCAATAAATATCTGAATCATGAAATGACAACGGGAGAACAGAGCAATAAAATTAATTTTAGCCTTAAGATACAGCCCATCTTGAAAAGTTTTGCCATACACAAAACAGATGAAAAATATTATCTAGTTATTTACGATAGGTTAAATGATGGTCAGGATTTTCAGTTACAATGATATTTATTATGGTAAGCCAACGTTTCGTTCCAACTTGTGGATCTTCATCAGGGCTAAAAGAAAACAAATATATGAGTATCTATGCTAGAGGGGGACAATAAGTGGATACATTACAGAACTGATAATAATATAAAAGATGGTGTATACATAAATATTAAAATAAGAGGCTGGTTAACAAGATAAAATAGAATCTGATATTATGCATTGTTACATTATGTATTATCTCATTTTTATGTTATTATTCAGTCCAGACACAACTATTTGTATACAGTACCATATATTTTGTTAGTTTTTAAATATTTTTGTTCACTCAGTTGTCATGTGCCATCACTTCAAAAGCGTTGGATTTCCCCGCCATAAACCTTTAAAGTCGGCAAACTAACCCCCTACCACTACCTCTCACCTTATTTTTACCTTTAGTCTTAGTATCCACCTGGACTCAGTAGGTAAATATCAGATTCTATTTTATCTTGTTAACCAGCCTCTTATTTTAATATTTATGTATACACCATCTTTTATATTATTATCAGTTCTGTAATGTATCCATTTATTGTCACCCTCTAGCATAGATACTCATATATTTGTTTTCTTTTAGCCCTGATGAAGATCCACAAGTTGGATCGAAACGTTGGCTTACCATAATAAATATCATTGTAACTGAAAATCCTGACCATCATTTAACCTATCGTAATTGAAGAACAGTTGACCATCTCTCATCTCATCTAGTTCTTTAGAATTCTTGGAAGGATATTGAATCTTAGAACATCATTCGCTTGGAAGAAGACTGCCACAATCCAAAAAATTGAAATTTTTCAGAGAAACATATGTTGTGATCATTATTATTTCTATCTGTAAACTCTTTGAATTACTGCCTTCACTACTCTCCAGTGTTAAAGATTGGATTTAAAAATCTGAGATTTTACAAAAGAAATATAATGTGATTTTATGTATTTTAAGACAAAAAAAAAATTTTATATTGCGGCAGCATTCTTCCATACAAGAGATATGACATGCTCAAAAATTTTCAAACATTTGTTTTTATTTATTTGTAAGAAAATATTTTAGTATTTCTAAAAAGTCTTAACCTCTGGATTATTGTTTTTTATTTTATTTTTTCATATTTTCAATAGTTGTGAAACATAATGTTTACCAGTCACTTTTGACTTAAAAATATTTTTTATCCATCTCCTTTGGCATGACATGGCAAAAAACACACTTCTGAACATTGCTGCAAAGAAAATACGTAATTAATCAACTAATGTTTTATTAAGTCGGTCAACGATAATAATTCTTTTGAAACTGATTGTTGACAAATTATAGCTATCTCAGGGGCGAATATAAAAGGGGGCCCAGGGCCCAATAAAACAGAAATCCCCCAGATCATTATTAAGTAAAACAAATTGGACCAAGATTTCAACAACCCCTCCCCAAAAAGAAATTTTATTATTCACTACTGAGTTATCCCTTTATATTATTATATGCCTCACTGGTTAGGCATGATGTTTGTAAAGTATTATGCTGTTCAACTATTGATAACATTGAAATGACAATATCTCTGGTATATTCTACAATTATAACTATTTTATTCTAACCATAAAGGAAAGTTTTAGATATATTCAGTGGGTCGCTCATGTTATATTTCAACCGATTATTAGACTCGATGCTCTGATGCTCTAAACCATCACCTTTGAATGAAAAATAAGTAAATAATTATACCAATAATAATTTTAAAAAAACAAAAAAAATATATATATATATATATATATATATATATATATATATATATATGTATGTATATATGATAAACAGAGGATGAAGTAATTGAGAACACTAACAAATGTAGGAGTTTATAAGAGAAGGAAAATGGATTGTTCATCTCAAACGTTAAAAAATTATGAATATGTATGAAGGTTTTTTAAATTACAGAAATTTACTATAGAGTGCAAAAAGTTTTATTATTATTTCTACTGAAGGAAATATTGAAGTTGAGTCAGTGAAAAAAATGGAAGCAAACCACTAATTAAATTAGTAGACAAAAGTACAGGCTTGGCAATAAAATTGAAATCCATAAATTTACCTCTGTATTTGTACAAGAAAACCCCTAAGCAAAGTCCTGACAAACCAGCAGCATACTTCAAATAATTTCTCTCTTTGTGGTTGTCATTTACAGTAGGATTACATATCCTCTTAATATTATGGGCTTCACTGCCAGATAAAGTTCTCACACATGTAAATTCAAAACTAAAATTTTTCCTCAATAGTGCTTTGAGCGAACTGTCAAAAGTTAAAAAAAAAGAAAGATATTTTACAATAATGTATGAAGTAAAACCCAATAATTAACTATTACTAGCTACCAATCAAACTAATCTTCTGTATTTAAGATATTGAAATCTTTATTAATTATAATAAATTAATTATATAAAAAAACACATTGAACCTGTTCAGTGATAAGGACATTACAAGCTTATCAACAACTTTTTCCTAGCAAGAAATAAATTGATGAGAGCCAAATAGGTTATGATATCATAAAAATAATATTTCAGCAATGAAATTCAACTTTAATATAGGGATTATATTTTTTTATTGTCATTCTGTTAGGAGATAAACATTAATCTTAAAAGCTCCCAGATTGTTTCATCCATATAACAATCTGAGGTTTCCAAAATGTCTATGCATAATGTAATCCAGCTCGATAGCTAATAATCATCTAGCAATCGATGTTTAAATAATTTTTTTCAATTTGTTATTACTTATGATTTGTTGTTCAAGCAATAATCTTGATTTACTTGTGTCATAAAAAACAAAACCAATTGTTGGAAGTTTAGTAGAGTTAACGTTCACTTAAATGTTACTCCATGTAATATATTAGGCATGTCTCTAAAAATTATACTCACCCTAAAGGTGCCTTTACACCTCACGAACTTTACCTTCGAACACCACCCTCGAACAACCTTCGAACAGCCTTCACGTCGACTGTTTGGGTGTTCTAGGTACTTCATCTGTTCGCCTGGGTTCGGGGGTAGCGCTAGTGTCGCTTTTGATTTGGGTTTTTCCTAAGTGACAGGAGTTGTTTGTGATACTAGTGTAATTTCTGAAACGTTGTAAATCTGAAACGTTGTAAATCAGATAATATGAAATATATTAATAATGGAGATTTTTTCTTTATCATAAGCTAGCTTTGGGTGCGTCAGCCATATTGGTTCGCTTAAAGTCACGTGAAGTATAAATGGCTGTTCGCTTCACGTCGGTACGGCAAGGTTCGAAGGAGAACTTGTTCGAAGGTGATGTTCGTAAGGTGTAAAGGCACCTTAACAAGTGCGTCCGCAGGATTTCGTCTGTGGGGGGTGGCAGGCGGGTACAATTTTCGACTAGGGGGGCAGACTGATAAAATTCTTATGACGAGGGAGGTATTCTGACTAAGTAAGGCTCAAATAATAGTTATTGATTTTTGAAAATTAAAATATTTGTTTTCTAATACCTGATAAGCATAGTAAATGAATACCAATTTATTTAGTTTGTAGTTTTTGTTTCTCATATTTTCTAGGGGGGGCAGCTGCCGCCCCTGTCCTCTCCTGCGGACGCCTCTGTACCCAAGTATATAGCCACATCTGCAAATTATGTACAATCAGCCCACGACCTAACTAGTTCCTCCGTAACTAGAAGTAATACATTCCTTTTTGTAGCCTTACGAACAGATTGGAATGTGCGTCTTCCATGGGCGGATAAAAGGGGGAGGGTCACGGTGGTCATGACACACCTCGAATATTTTGGCTATTACAATTTTTTTGTATTTTTTAACGAACAGAACAATTAAGAGACAGGGAGGTCATGACCCCCTAACTTTCTTCCCCAATCAGCCTCCATCTTCTTCGATCAAAAACAAAGGCCTTCATCTTCATTATTATTTTAAATATAATGATAATCTTATTTATCATAATAAGATCAGCATAATCTTATTTTTGTTACATACTTAATATTATTCACCCCTCCCCCTAATTTATAAAACAGGTTTTCATCAGGGCAACAAAAATCAAGATCAAAATCAATTATTATTAATAAATTTGATTTCCACTTTTATTTGATGGGGGCAGTCCTTTAAGACGCTTTTTTAAAAGCACAAGCTTGTAAAATAACTGTTTTTTTTACTTCTAGGTATTATTCCACTTGTAATTATGTGGTTTGTATCAAGGATAGCTTGCCCTTCAATTAACGGTCTTTTGAAATTACCAATTATGTCTATCTCATCAACTATGTCTATCCACGTTCCTTCCGACATTTTGCAAAACTACTAGCGCACCCTATAGTCGATTGCGCCCGCGAATACTGATCAATCTGTATAGGCATTTACATTAATTTAATCATTATTGTGGGTAACCACCTTGTTTTTTTTTTTTAATTATTTTAAATAATTTATTTTTGAAGAGAAAAGAATTGGCTCCGCTGGGAATCGAACCCGGGTCTTCCGCGTGACATGCGCGGTATGCTAACCATTGCACCAAGGCGGAGCCAAATCTTTTTCCTTCAAAAATATATTATTTAAAATAATTAATTAAATTAATGATGATGATGATAAAATAATTAATTAATAATGATTAAATTAATATAAAATAATTTAAAAATTGACGAACGTCAAGAGATGCCCAAAATTGGACAAAAATTGTCCACCTACCGTACTCGCAAAACTTGCGAAATCGTGGAAGAGGTGTAAGTGAAGAAGAAGGATTTGGCACCGTTCGGAAGCGAGCTCCGTGGTGCAATGGTTAGCATACCGCGCATGTCACGCGGAAGACCCGGGTTCGATTCCCGGCGGAGCCAAATCTTTTCTCTTCAAAAATAAATTATTTAATATAGGCATTTACTTTTTTCATGAGCTCGTGGGTAATCCAAACGTCGTAACGACAGGCGTATCTAGTAGCCTTCTTCAGTTGGTCAAAAATGTTCGATTTGAAAGAATTTAATTCTGCAGCTATTTTACGGAAAGTAATGCGTGTTTCTTTGCAATAACAGCCGTTTACGAGCACGGCTGGATCATAAGTCGGCGTATACTAAAATACATGAGGATTGATACGCTAATGGACACAACTAAATAGTTATGTCCATGTAATTGACATCAAGTACATGACATTAAGATCAGTTAATGTTGACGACGCAGCAATATTTTGTTTTGATGATCTGAATAAATACATTCTTCTTGATAAGAAGAGGAACATAAGGGAAACACTACTGCTCCAATCCTATTTCTATTATATTTAAGGTTATGAGGCCAATCTTACAAATGACCTCCTTGTTCCAGTAAATATAACCTGAGTATTTATTTACCGCTTTGTAGGGAAGGTTTGTTTTATTAATTTAACTATCATCGTTTTAATATTAGAGTTTTATTTGTGTAAATATCTTATAAAAAGCGCGTATATTAAGCTATTCATACCAACATGTCTGACGACGAAGATTTATTATACATAAAGAGACAGAAAACTATACACTATGGTGGTCTTGATGAACTGGAAAAAGAAAAACTTGCTGCCGCAAGTGCTGTGCCCCAAACTACCGAAACTACTGAAGAAAATGTCGAAGAAGAACCAGAAAAAATTGTGCCTAAGCCTGAAGTTGGAAATATGCATATATCAGATGGTATATATTTTTGTTGTTTTAAGAATTAGTTATATGTTGTTTGTAATTAATTATTTTACTGTTTTTTTTTCTTTTATTAAGAATATATGGACATTGAAGATGAGATATCAAAAGATAAACAAGCTCTTCTCGATGAGTTTGAGCGCAGAAAAAAGGCTAGGCATGTTAATGTATCAACTGATGATAATGAAGTTAGACAAAATTTGAGACAGTTGGGTGAACCTATATGCTTATTTGGAGAAGGGCCAGCTGAAAGGAGGAGTAGGCTTCGAGATCTACTTGCAAGGTATTTATTTTAATTAATAGTATAGTCATAAACATTAACCACCAAACAATATAAACATATAAACTATTAAGGATTTTATTTAATGAGTTACTAAAATTGATCTAAAAAAGAAAAGGTTGGGGAATTCAAAGATGATGATAATTGTAGTGTTGATTGCTTGCAAGGGCTATGCAATCCCATGATGCCATTGACAATGGAGGTGTTGTTCTTGGTCAGTATTTGTGCCAGGGATATAATTCATTTTAAAAAAAATTGTCGACTTGATAATAATAAGCCAAAGTCATGGGAATAGCGGCTAATCAGAAAAAATTTTTGGTAGTTTTCTTTTAACTGAACCGACAGGTATTACAATTAAGTAGACGCAACTTTTATATCTAATCTCAATCTCGCTGATAACCCAAAAAGCCTTGGGATTTTGTTAGCCTTCTTGTGTGAGTTATTAAGTGGAATTTAAAAGCTGTGATCTAATAAAAGTAATTAAATCCCTCAAACAGCTAGGCAGAAGTCAGTGATAAGGACCGATATCAGGATAGAAAACTAAAAGACAAGTACCGAAGTGTTTTGTTTGTTTGTTTCGGACGATGCTACAGTGGGAGTCATAAATTTTGCCTATCCAGGTATAATTAGGATAGGGATCTTTAACGAGTACCTGACATCGTACAGGCTCGGGACCTCCATTTTACGTCCTATCCGAGGGACGGCATAGCTAAGGATTTTTTATTCCCATTAAAAAATCCTAGGGCCACCGCTGGAATCGAACCCGCGACCTTTAGTATTGTAGGTTGCCATGCTAACCACAACACCACAGGTGACCCCCAAAGTGTTTTGTTTTATATTAATAAAAGGTGATTTATCTTTGTTCTCACTACCATCAATATGATATAAATTCGAATTATTGGCATCAGGAAGTCTTTTAATTTGTATCATATAAACTTCAGCCTATGTTTTTACTTTCACTTACCTCTATATGAAATATATAGTAAGGGAAAGTATTGCGATCGTGAAAAATTTCGACTTCCGGTTTTCAACGGAAATACACGTTTTGGGGTCCCCTGAGTCCAAATAACCAAGTCCTGCGAAATGGTCTGTGTGTGTGTGAACAGATTAGATGTGACAGCAAAAATTTCATCAAAATTGGTCAAAAGGAGGGGGTACTTTATTTAATAACGTTTTAGGTTTTTTTCGATTTTCTCAAAACGGTTCTAACGATTTTGATTAAACTTAGTATTTAATGTAATTATATACCTTAGATATGACTGTAAAAATTTCATCGATATTGATCTACCACAGGGGGCACTTTACTTAATAAATTTTGTATTATTTTCACGTATTTTTTTTATTTACTCAAAAACAATTGTGATCAAACTGGGTATTTGATGTATGTATATACCAAAGATGTGACAGCCAACATTTCATCAAAATTGGTCAAACGGAGGGGGCACTTTATTTCCTAACTTTTTTTCCAATTTATACCTTTCTTTCGATTATCTCAAAAACGGCTTTAATGATTTTGATCAAATTCGCTAGGTTTAATGAAAATAAGGTGTTCTTTAATATCAGGTAAGATTTATCGTTATTAAAATGTTCTGAGGGGGCTTAAATGTGGAAGGGGCCTTTTTTGTTTTCCTGTAAAGTACCCTTGTTTTTATTTATATGGAAAATTAACTGTCTCTCATTACGCCTAAAAATAAGAAATGGCTAAATATGAAATATGAAAAAAATCAAGTAAACATATAGAGGAGAAAAAAAAGAAAAATATTCCGTCAACTCAAAAAATATGTTGGCTCACGCATGCGGCGGAGTACGCCTTTATTGTTCATAATTAAAGCCGTTCTGTTCATTTAATGGAAATTATTTGTTTCATGGTTAATGAAGTTTTCAACAACTACATAGAGAATTATAAAATCAGACGACTTGGAGTATTATGCTTGCATTGCCGAATTACCACAAGTAAAAACTTTTATTTAATAATAAAAAAAATAGTGTTTTTTATAGAGCAAATAAAAACAAAAATAAGAAATGAATGTGGAAACATTTGTCTTTGAGAAGTGGCAATTAACAAAACACATCAATTTCTAATTTAAGTAAGTTGGTAAGTGAAAGTTGTGTGTTGCGCGCACGCACCAGATTTTTACTTAAGCATGTGGGTCTTCATAAGGGCTAAAATGAAACAAATATACAAGTAAAATGTATGGATACAGTACAGAAAAAGTTAGAAATTTAGATAAATAACAGTGGAAAACCTAATGTTTGATGACAAGACTAATTACAGGCAGTAAAAATCCAAAAAATAATAGAAAAAAAGGCTAAAGCTTTCTTCACATTACTTCTGGTCTTGCCGATTTGGGAGGCTATGTTATTGTAATTAAAGAAGATCCTCATCGCCTCCTTTCCAGTTAAAAAGGGCCTTGATTAGGTTTTAAATGCCCCGCTGGCTCGCTAGGCTTGCACTTCAGGGATCAATGAAAACCTGCAAACAGGTCCTTTTCAGTGGAGATCAGGGCCACTCTAAACAGCGCCATGTTTCCCAGAAGTAATATAGAGAAGTTAACTTCCCATATATAACCATATATAATATACCGAGTGATATGTTTACATGACATTATAGAAATGTTCATCATATTAATCTATTACTTAATCATGTGCTTATATTTTCTCCTTCCACAGCTTCTATTATAATATTATATTCTATCATGTTTGTTAGAATTCATAGTATCCATTTCATGTAACCGTTCATAGTAGTGTCTCCAATGTTCTAACTCTTCGAATTTTCAATGATCTATTTTTGTCAGCTGGTTATTTTTTTTTTTTTTTTTTGGATTTTTATAACTTAATAGATATTAGAGGATTTTTTCTTTTTTTGATTATCTACAATTGTTTTCATTTATCACTTCTTTTATACTGGTGGGTTTAGCAATTGGTTTGATAAATTTTATCAATTCAAAGTAATTGTTAAAGAAGTTTTATTTAACTCTTTGCCATATAAAGGTATAGGTGGCAATGATTGATTGCATATGTAAAAGTTGGTTCAAATCAATGATTTCACAAAAGAGAAGAATAGCCATGTCCATCTAGGTAAAGCTTAATCTTTAATCATTAATCTTATATTGCAGTCCTTAGCTCATGGACTGAAGAAAGTATCCTAAACAACTATTTAATGAAATATAAAAATTGATTTACTTATTTCATATCATATACCCATTTAATTTTATTTGTTGTATTTCTGAAGGCTTGGTGAAGATGCCATTCAAAAGAAGCAAGAAGAGGAAGAAGAAAAATTGAAACAGGAACGGGATCAGGAGACATGGTATCATGAAGGATCCGAGACATTGAGAGCAGCTAGGCTATGGATAGCAAGTGAGTAAAATATCTTTTAATGAATAGAATTTAATTTGAATTTACTTTCTTTTTTTTTTTTTGTTCGGTACCCCTCCATGTGTGGCAAACGGGGTTACTCTAGAGGTGTAACCAATCTATTTTAACCATGGCAGGTAGGTCGAGATTTATTCCGTGGGGCCTTCACGATCCGCCCAGGACGGATTCAAACTGCCACCATTCGGCTCGAACATGCTAAAGTGGGTAGCACTTCAACAGGCTCGGCTATCCTGCCCTGTTTGTTTCCCTCATCTTTTAGGCTAGACAGGGTTTCCTGGGCCAGGGGAAAGAATGAGGGATTATTAGTAAGAATTATTAAATATAGATACCCTGGCTCCGAGTTTTGAATGTACGATCTTCGGGTTACCAATCATACGTTGCCATTGGCAATGCGCATTTTCTCACGTGTTTACCCACTCGGCCATCCCCCCCCCCCCCCTGGCCTTATCAGTGATACTTGTTTTAGTGATATAAATTTTTTATTTATTTAACTTGTTTTTACCAGGACTTAATTTTTTTTCCATTTTTTTAAAGAATATTCCTTACCAAGAGCAAAGGAGAGGCTTAAACAAGCAAGAGAAGAATTGAAAATTCCTGAAGCCACAGCAACTGCCAAAAGACAAGAGCTTCAAAAGCACTTGACATCCTTATCTATATTCTGTAGCCAGATTGGTGACACTAGACCTATTTCTTATTGCAGCTTTAGCCCTGATTCTCAGAAGCTTGCAACATCATCCTGGTACTTGTTTTAATTAATTATTATATTTATACAATTTTATAAAGCTGTAAATCCTCACTATAGAAATCATAATATCATACTTTCTTTGCAATCTGTTTTTTTTTTTTCCTGTAACATATTAATAAGTTACATGACTATTATTGGTTGGATCAGAGGTTCTCAAACTTTTTTCGATTTGATAGTTTAATAGTAATTCAATTCCAAATTCCCAATAGTTTAACTGTAATTAAAGCCCTCCGTACATGTATGTAACTGTTGTTTTTTTTGTAACTACATTTTTTTTTTTACTGGTAATCCTTAAATTACATTCCTTCCATTTTATTTCTAAGGTAGTATCACTTTGAAGATCAATGAGGTTTTCCTTACCCCTCATGTTTACATACATATATACATCAGCGGCCCGACAACTCATCTCTGAGTCTTGGCCTCCTGGATTAGCCTTCGCCAAGTGTCCCTGTCCAGTGCAGCCGCCCTCCAGTTGCGAACTCCGAGTAGGGTCCGAGCGTCATGTGCCACACCGTCCTGCCATCTTAATCTGGGTCTTCCCTTCTTCCTCGTTCCGAAGATCTTGCCCAGGAACACCTTCTTGGGGATCGCATGCTCGTCCATCCTATCCAAATGACCAGCCCATCGCAGTCTGCCGAGACGAACGAATTGTGAGATATCAGGCTCTTGGTATAAGGTGCATAATTCCTGGTTTGTCCGGCGGCGCCACTCGCCATCCCGGACGACACCTCCGTAGATGGAGCGGAGTATCCTTCGTTCGTGAACTTGTAGAGCCAACTCGTCTGTCTTCTTAATAGTCCATGTTTCCGATCCGTAGGTCATTACTGGTCGGATAAGCGTCTTATAGAGGAGCACCTTTGTTGCCCTGGACAGGAGTCGGCTTCTCAGATGATGTCAAAGTCCAAAGAAGCACTGACTCGACTTCGTTATCCGGCATCTGACTTCCCGGGAGACGTCGTTGTCGCTATTGACCAGGCACCCAAGGTACGTGAACTCGTTCACCTTTTCGAATTGATAGGGGCCGATTTTTACTTGTTCTCCCTCTTTAGAGTATTGGCCGGTAACCATATATTTTGTTTTTGAGGATTTGACTCTTAGTCCGATACGTTGGGCAGCACCATCGAGCGAGAGGAATGCGTCTACCATGTCCCGATAAGATCTCCCTATGATGTCTAAGTCATCGGCATATCCCAGTAGCTGTGTCGATCTATTGAAGATAGTCCCGCCTATTTGGATGGAGGAGTCGCGCACCGCTTTCTCGAGACCAATATTAAATAACAAACAGGCCAATGCATCTCCTTGCCTTACACCATTGCCTGGGATGAGAGGGTCAGACAGGCCAGCCTGGACTCTAACAAAACATCGAACGCCCTCCATGGTGACCTCGCACATTCTTACCAGCTTCCTGGGCACCCCTAGCTCCTCCATAGCCTGGTAAAGTCTGCACCGATCTATACTGTCGTAAGCACTTTTAAAGTCCACAAAAAGGTGGTGGGTTTGGACGTTGTGCTCGCGACCTCTCTCCAGTATTTGCCGAAGCGTGAAGACCTGCTCGGTTGTAGACCTTCCCTTGCGAAATCCTGACTAGTAGGGACCGACGATGCGCTCTGCATGAGGCTGGAGTCTGTCAACCAATATGAGGGACAGAACCTTATAAGCGACAGGCAAGAGGGAGATGCCACGGTAGTTAGTGCAGTCCAGTTGGTCCCCCTTCTTGTGTATCGGGCATATGACGGTCCTACGCCATTCTCTAGGCATGTTTTCTTCCTTCCAGATAGCCATCAGAAGTTCCTGTAGGGCTTTCACAAGTTCTTGACCACCACATCTGAATAGCTCTGCAGAGAGTCCATCGTATCCTGGTGCCTTATTATTCTTCAGTTTACCCAGGGCCATTGTGATCTCATCCTCGTCCGGGGGATCCAGGTCCTCGATAGGAATTGGCCTAAAGGGGCTATCCTCAAGTGTCCCTCCATGTCCTAGGAGCTCCTGAAAGTACTGCCGCCATCGCTGGAGAATTCTAGCCTCGTCAGTCAGAAGAGTTCCGTCCTCATCCTTGCAAGCCGTAAACCCCTCACGTTTACCACCAGATATTCTCATGTTTACCATACCAGCAGTTTTCACAAAAGTAATTAAGCTTTTAACTAAGCCCTACCCATTCAACTGTTTGAGAACTGCTGGGTTAAAGGAATGCTAAATATATTAAAAAAATAAGAAGGAAAAAGAAAATATTATGAAGTTGATGCTCTATTATTCTTAGCTGTGGTTGTTACGGATTTCTTATATAAGGTTGTGAGAGTTATAAATTGAAAAATTTATTTGTTTAAACTTGTTACATTCGCTTTTAGGTGTTCATGGTTGACTGTTTCAGTTTGCCAAAGATGACAAAAAGTAATGATTTTCTGTATTTTTTATAATTTCTTTGAGTCAACATCTTGACCCGAGGATGTGGGCTATCATGAGGGCTAACGAGTTTTGATAACCCAAATTGGGATCCAAGTTGGAACATAGGCTGATCTAATTATAATTAGATAATAATTATATAAAGACTGAAATTCTGATCATTTATGATCCCAGGCATTACATTTATTTAATATTTTACTTTATTATCCATAATGATTAGTATTTAGATTATGCTCAGAAATTGTTATCATATTTATTTTGATTTATTTTAGGAGTGGGCTTTGTAAATTATGGAGTGTGCCTGACTGTAATGAAATTAGGACACTGCGAGGACATTCTTGCAATGTATGCGCCATCGAATGGCACCCTAAAGCGGGCCTTGAAGGTTCAGTTTGTGCACTTGCGTCTTGTGCTGTTGATGGTACTGTTAAACTCTGGAGCATGGAAAGGTTAATTATTTTACAGTTAATTAAATTAGTTTATATTTTACATTCACATATCAGAGGTTTAGATGTTCACACATATGTTACAGCGATGAACCTGTTGCTGATGTTGAAGGCCATTCACCACACAGAGTTTCAAGGTTGGGATTCCATCCTTCAGGTCGTTTACTTGCAACATGCTGCTATGACAGCTCTTGGAGGCTTTGGGATTTAGAGTCTGCTCAGGAAATTCTGCATCAGGAGGGCCATTCTTGCCCTGTCTATTGTATATCTTTTCAAGTTGATGGCTCGATAGCTGCTACTGGGTAATCATAATTATCTTTCTGCCATCTTATCAATTAAAGCGAAAATGGTAGTATCAGATAACATAAGAGAGTGCTGTTTTTATTAATTTTGTACATCATGCTGTACTCCTTTGCTGATCGATCATGGTACAGCTGTTTTCATTCTCTGAGTTAATTCAGTCATATAGTACAACACCATATTCTCGCTTGCACATGTTTCACCACTGCCTCATTTTATTTTTCATACTTCTCATATTCTTTTGCAAAAAATTTATGGTGTAATTTAATGCTGGTTTTAAACTTACAGAGGTCTTGATGCATTTGGGCGTGTTTGGGATTTAAGAACTGGAAGGTGTATTATGTTTATGGAAGGGCACCTTAAAAGTGTTTATGGCATTGACTTTTCTCCAGATGGGTTAGTGGTTACATTATTTTTTTTTTTTTTTATTAACCTATCAATATTATTTTTTTCATTTCTCCTCAAAATTAGGTATAGAGTAATCGGTGATATATAAATTATTTTCTAATATTTCTTGCAGTTATCATATTGCTACAGCAAGTGAAGACAACTCTTGCATAGTTTGGGATCTAAGAATGCGAAATCGTGTTTACACAATCCCAGCCCATAGCAATCTTTTATCTCATGTGAAATACCAACCTGGAGCTGGAAATTTCATTATTACAGCATCATACGATAATACGGCTAAGGTTTGTTTCAATATTTTATTTGAAATTTTTTTTTATGAGTTGTATGTTATGGACTTAAATAAGCTAAAATTATTTTAGTTTGTCATTAGCTTATAAATAATGAGGTACTTATTTTTCTCATTACTTCATCACAAGATTATTTTTCTCATTACAACGTTTATTAATTTTTAAGTAGAAATGGTATCTAACAGTCATTTTAATGTTCCTAATCCAAGAAAAATATTGTTAAAATGATAATTTTTAACATTTTATCTTTGAAAACTAATATGTTCATTTATTAATCTAACAAACCACCACAATTTTTGAAGTAATGTTTTAATAGATGTATAGGGAAGATAAAGTTTTAGGTTGTGGTCATAAAAGATCTTCAATGTTATTTATTTATCTAGTTTTATTAAATAGTTAAAGCTATATAATGATTTTTTTTTTACTTTACTGCCACTCTAATATATTTAATTAAAATCTTTTCAAGACTGATGAAAATACAAGTTGAATCCACTTAGATTAAATTATTGTCTTATAATTTGTTTAAGAATTTAGTTATGTTGTGTTTAATGAAATTTATGGTTCTTATTATTATTTATAGGTATGGTCTAACAAGACCTGGCAGCCCCTAAAAACTCTGTCTGGCCACGATGGTAAAGTCATGTGCCTTGACATCTCACCTGATTCAAAGTATATTGCTACTGCATCTTATGATAGAACATTTAAACTGTGGACACCTGAAGAAGCAGTTTAATTCTTGTTCATATATTTATATATACATATACATATTTGTAAAATTTTTAATAAATTTTATGATTTATATATCAGTCTGTGTTTTTATTTTAACCTTATTATTCATTCCTGATAAAATAGTTGCTTAACAAAACATCACTTTTTGTTTTTGGTTTTTTTAAAAGATTTATTCCCCCAGCTAATTAATTTCTTGTATTATAAATAGATAAAAAACTCAGGTGTTCATACTCCTGTGTTATCCCTCCTATATAAAATTGTTAACTGGATTTTCATAGGGTTAGTGAGGGAGGCTATCCTGATGGGTAATTATGAATTCTGATATAACCTTCGGTCAAGGAGAAATAAATTCTTACAATTTATGCTGTCTCAAATCTTTCATATGCTATATTGCAATATTTTTTGTTATAATAAAACTCTAAACTTGTAGACAGTTTATTCATGGATGGAATCCAAAAATTCTCTGGTCTTTTATACTTCTTTCTATATCAAAGTATTGGAATTTGGAATTAAATTAATGATTTAAATTTTGTTAAACAAGCCATTCCTTCATCAATACATAATATAAATTACCATAACTTCCACTATCTTCTTTTTTTTTTTACCCCTTCCCAGCAGTTTCTAGCATCTGGGTGAATTATTCTGCAACTATAAACTATCTACTCTAACAAGAGTGAGAAGTTAGAGATTCATTATCCTGATCTGCCTTCTTTTATACATTATACAAGATGTCCCGGAAAAGTACAGACAAAAGAATACCATTTAACTAACCAGCAATACTACATCAAATTTCCAACCAAAAGGTTCCTAAGAAAGCATGGTCTTTTTCCTTCTCTTTTCCATTAATGGCAGTTTGTGATTTTTCAACTAGCCATTGCGTATTTATGGAAATGATGCTTGCTCCATGATGCTTCATGGAGAACAAAGAAGCAATACAAAAAGAAATACAAAGAAGCAGCAAACTAATGAAAATCTCCGAAGGATGTTAGAAGACCTTGACCCGTCGCTGTCAAGAAAGGAAAAAGAGAAAGTCAAAGACCTTGTGAATCGCTATCGCCCTGTCTTTGGCTCGGAATCCGGAAAGGCAGGTAGAACAAGCGTGGTGCGTCATAGAATCGATACTGGGGATGCACGCCCTATTCGTCAAGCTGCGCGGCGACTTCCCCAAGTCAAGAAGGAAGAGGCTGAAAATGCTCTTCAAGAGATGGTGAGAGACAGAGTGGAGGAGCCGTCGAATAGTCCATGGGCTTCTCCGGTAGTGCTCGTAAAGAAGAAGGATGGAACGACCCGCTTCTGTGTCGATTACCGGAAGCTTAACGATGTGAAGAAGAAGGACAGCTACCCATTGCCGAGGATCGATGACGCCCTTGACGGATTTAGACTGTTTTCAACTCTGGACCTAAAAAGTGATACTAGCAAGTTGAGATGGACCCTGCTGACAAGGAAAAGACTGCGTTTACCACTGCGTCAGGACTATGGCAGTTCACGGTTTTACCGTTCGGCCTCGGCAACGCTCCTGCGACCTTTGAACGCCTGATGGAGAACATTCTGAGAGGTTTGCCCTGGAAGATATGCCTCGTGTACCTCGATGATGTCATAGTGGTTGGACGGACGTTTGAGGAACACCTGTCAAATCTTGAAGAGGCTTAAAGCGGCCAATTTGACGTTAAACGCTAAGAAGTGTCACCTTTTTCAAACGAAGGTAGCCTATTTAGGACAAATCGTCAGTGGAGAAGGAGTTGCGGTGGACCCTACAAAAATTCAGGTAGTCCAGCAATGGCCTACCCCTGTCAATAAGCAGCAGATTCGAAGTTTCCTGGGCCTTTGTTCCTACTACCGCCGGTATGTAAGGAAGTTTGGAGACATTGCGAAGCCTCTGAGTCGATTGACTGAAGAGGGTAGAGCTTTCAGCTGGAACAATGAGTGTCAAGAAGCGTTTGACGCCCTGAAGGAACGGTTGACCTCGGCTCCAATCTTGGGATACCCAGTTCCAGGAGGGAAATTCATCCTAGATACAGAAGCCAGCGAAGAAGGCATTGGCGGGGTTTTATCACAACTGCAGGAGGGCCAGGAACGGGTTATCGGATACTTCAGCAAGACGCTATCAAAACCTGAGCGTAATTATTGCGTAACCAGGCGGGAACTCCTGGCTGTTATTAAGTCCGTTGACCATTTCTACAAATACTTGTATGGTACGAGGTTTTTGTTGAGGACTGACCATGCAAGCTTGAAGTGACTGCTAAATTTCAAGAATCCTGAGGGCCAAGTTGCCAGATGGCTACAAAAACTCAAGGAATACGACTTTGAAATTGAACACAGACCAGGAGTACGGCATTGCAATGCAGATACCATGTCTAGATGACCATGTCCAACTAATTGTTCCAATTGTAGCAGGAGGAACCTTTAGAAAAGGAGACCAACCTTTGCGCCGTTGGAGTAGTTAGTGAAGAATGGACACCTGACACAACCCAGGATCGGCAAGAAAATGATCCTGAGTTGAAAATGATACGGGACTGGAAACTAGCCAATCGCCGCCCATCTTGGCAAGAGGTAGCACCATTCTCACCTATTTTGAAGGCGTACTGGGCACAGTGGAACTCCCTTGTAATAGAAGTGGGCTTGCTCAAGAGGGTTGTGGAGAATGTAGACGGCAGCCTATCCAGGAAGCAGCTCCTGATACCGAGGACCTGCGTGCCGGAGGTACTTCGTCTGCTACATGATGACGTGTCAGAAGGACACCTTGGTGTGACGAAAACACTCCAGAAAGTACGCGAAAGGTTCTACTGGGTGAACTTCTCTGATGATGTGAAGGATTGGTGCCGTAAATGTAACACCTGCTCTGCAAGCAACGGACCAGCTCGCAAACGCCGCGCTCGGATGCAGCAGTATATTGCGGGGAGCCCCTTCGGGAGGATAGCTATGGACATACTAGGACCATTCCCGGAAAGTGAAGCTGGAAATAAGTACGTTTTTGTAATCGTGGACTGTTTTTCCAAGTGGGTGGAAGCATATGCTGTCCCTAACCAAGAGGCTGCTACCTTGGCCGACGTTTTGGTGAAGGAGTTCATCACCCGTTTCGGAGTACCAATTGAACTACATTCAGATCAGGGAAGGAACTTCGAGAGCACATTATTCCAGGAAGTCTGCAAGAGGCTTGGGATTCGAAAGACCAGGACTACGGCCCTCCATCCACAGTCTGGCGGAATGGTAGAACGGATGAACCGAACCCTTATAAAGTATCTTTCCAAGGTAACCTCTGACTATCAACGAGATTGGGACCGTCAGATCCCATACTACCTAATGGCCTACCGCTCTGCAGTTAATGAATCCTCTGGACAGACACCTACGAGAGTTCTCTTCGGTCGAGAGATGAGGTTACCTTGTGACCTCATTTTTGGCAGCAAACCTGGGGTGGATGTATCTAGGCAAGACTATGTATCCGGACTCCAGAAGAGAATAGAATACACGCATGAGCTAGTTCGCAAGAATCTTCGCCTCGCCAGCGACCGAATGAAGAGACACTATGATAGTAGAGCCGATCAGGGCGGGTACCAAGAAGGAGACATCGTTTGGCTCTATAACCCAAGAAGAAAGCGAGGATTCTGCCCAAAGTTGCAGAAGAACTGGGAGGGACCCTACGTGATAAAGAAGCGCATCAACGATGTGATCTACAGGGTCTCCAAGTATCCCAAAAAAAGGCCTATGATCGTTCATTATAATCGCTTGGCGCCATATGCAATGAACCGCGAAGAAGAAGAGGTGCAGCGGATTACGGAAGAGACCTTTTGTTTGACCTAGGGAGCAGGCAAGCATGGAAAAGAAGACATCCAGGAGGAATGCCTCTAAGGAGGGGGCAGTGTAACGTTAAACCGATAAGTAAATAATAAAAAAAAACATATGGTTTTTATAATAACCTCCCGGACCGCTTGTTGGAACAAAATATGCGATTGGAACGAACTTTTGGGTCCAGATCTTTCGCGCCTAGTCCACAAAGGCGTAGATCTGCTTACATTGTTCTAGAATGATCCAGGCCTGACTATTTACGATTATATATAAGGAGCAGTGACTGAACGAGTTAGTTGAATTCTGTGTCTTGACTGTGTTGCTCAAGTCATATGATTGTGTGTGATAAAGTTATCATTTTTGTAACCTGCTCAATTGTTTAAGTTGTAATAATTCGTTGGCATTGTGATAACTGTATATTTCTGTTAAATAAATATTTGTTACCCACATAAGTGTTACAGTATGTTAGTAAATTTTAATTTATTTATATATACATATTTTTTTCATGTTGGTATAAGATATAATTTAAAAAATATTAACATCGATTTCAGATTTCAAACTCAAAGTTTAATTTTCTAGATATTCCTTCACTCATAATTTTTTCATCCTAAAGTTTTGTATTTTCATTACCTTAGGGCGTCAATTTTCTGGACTAATCAATCCTTAACAATAAATGAAGTTAAATCAGATTAGGAAAAAATGTTTATGGATTAACACAGGATATGGATAATGTATTTCTATGTTAAGGATAAAACTAATTTAAGTAATTATACTTCAAAAAAAAAAAAAAAAAATCAGTACATAAATTCGAAAAAATAATCTAAGGAAATGGGAAACCATTATGCATGAACCCATAAACTTCAGAAATTGAACTACAACAAAACCTATAAATAAGAATTAAAAGATTCTGAAATCAGACTATAAAATATTGTAACGCTAAATCGTTAAATAAAAAAAACATATGGTTTAAAATCCCGGACCTTTTGTTGGAATGGACTAGGTTGGAGGGAAACGTCAGAGCACGTGTTTGGGACTTGATTGTTCGAGTTCAAGGCCTGCATGATTCGCAGGTCTGAAAGGTTCCAGAAGGTTCCTTTTTACGACAATATATAAGGAGCGAGAGACTGGACCAGAAGGTCTTAATCTTTGCCTAACTGCGAATCTCAAGTATGTATATGATTTGTGTTACAAAGTGATAATTTTTGTAACCCGCTTTAACCCTCCGAGGCCCAGGTGGGGTGCAAACTCACCCCATTTCTCATTTTTGGCTACATAACTTCATAGGAAATTTTTATTTTGGGCTAAAACTCAATTACTTTTATTCAGAAACATTAGAGATAATATACGAGGAGTTTTGTTTTGATATCATTAAAACATTTTGAGAAATCGTTTATTATATGACAAAATGTGTGGCTGGGGTGAGAACTCACCCCACCTAGGTCTTAGTGCATGAGACGGAGTGGGGAGAGTGGCTTGTTTTCAAACCCTCCTCTCCCCACCTGCTGTTATCCCCACCACCCTTACCCCTGTGAATCACAGGCCTCAGCTCCCCCCACCACCCTTACCCCTGTGAATCACAAGTGGTGTCAGTTCTAGAGATGGGCAAAATCGTTCTTTTCAAGGAACTATTCCTTTCGGGATAGTTCTTCTTATTGAACTAGTTCAAATGAACTACATAGTTCATTTCTAATTTGAAGCTGCCATTAAATAAGGAAATTCATATCTTGAGAGGATTTCTCAATAAGACAAATTAAATAAATAAGAGCTATAAAAACCCTTAAACCTATAATAAAGTAACATAAGGCAAATATAATTAATTGTCTAAAAAAATTGGGAAACCCAATGTAGGATCCTTACCATAATGTTTTAAGCATCTATCATTTTTCTTTTTGCAGTAGGTAAAATCTTTTGTGAGAACGGGCTGAGGGCTTTCAATTTTCACCCAAGCCTTGGGTAACTTGGTAGTAAGAACCGTTAAAGATAAAATTGTTTTACATTTTACTACTGTACTGCTTAGGATTAATACTGTTCTTGGTCTTACCTGGTAGGGTATGGAAAAAGGAAAAACACATTTTTATTTCATACTTCAGTAAAATTAATTCTTGGGATGGCTAGGTACAATAAGGTCTAGTAAAAAAAATAATGAAATGAAACATTGTAGTAGGTATAAACAAATATTTATTAAAACTAATAGCTTACAATAATAATATTTTAACAAAATCTTTACAATTGAATATTAAAAATATAAACCATTGTATTGTATGAACAGAATTTGAGATAATTTGTTTGTTTGTAATCTATTCCTTTTCTCTATCATTATTTGACCTGCTTTGGAAAAAATGCGTTCACAGGGAACTGAGCTAGCTGGTATACAAAGCCTTTTCAATGCAAGTTCGTACAGGCGAGGGTATATTAATTTTCTTTGTTCCCACCAAATTAACGGATCAGACAGTCTGAATAAAAGTGATTGTGCTAAATATTTGTCTATTTCCACAATACTAGCAGTTTTTGGATTTTGTTTTGCTGTTAGAGGTACAGTCTCTTTATCAAATTTCGCCCAAATTTTTGAAGAGCTTGGGGCACCTGGAAGAGAAGACATTTGAGGTTGGCTGGAAGATGGAGCATCTTTCTGGTTTAAGGCTTCCACTTTTGCCACTAAACGTTCATACACCGCAAGATATTTTTTATTGTTCTTGAAAGCAAACTTTTTAAAGCGGGGATCAAGCAACGCCGATTCAGGAATTAACTCATGTTCCTTTGATATAAGCCTCTCGTTGATTTCAATTAATAATTTGTCGCACCCTTGCTTTAACAATATTAAAGTTTTAAAATAAATAAACTGCATAACATATTAAAGTTTTAAAATAAAGAAACTGCATAAGCACATTTCAAAAGGTACGCCTTTTTATTCACTATAACCTACCAAAAGTTATACACAGTGTTGCCAGTTAGAAAAAACAATTCTACTTAACATCAAATATAAATACAATATAAATACGATTTTATACAAATGCAAATACAAATTAATAGTAATGAAAATGTCATTAGCATTGAATAAAGTGAATAAGTTCAAAGTCTCAACACTCTCCCTCTTTGACTAATACACTTTATTCACCAACACAATCACTCACTAACACTGTTACTCCAGTCCAGCTTCTCCTATAAAGCTTGACAGCTTTGGTCCTAGAAGGGGTTTTGTTAGCATATCAGCCAACTGGTTGCTAGTTGATATGGGTTGTATGTTTAGAATTCCCTCCTGCACAACTTCTCTGATAAAGAAGTGACGTATCCTTATATGCTTTGTTCTTCTGTGCATTTCAGGATTCTTAGCGAGTTTGATTGTCGCTTCGTTATCGACGTAAAGATTCGGAGTCTTTTGAAGACTGTCGAGCTCTTCTAGAAGTCTTGTCAGCCATACCATTTCGCGGGCAGCCTCACTTGCAGCCACGAGTTCGGCCTCTGTGGTGGAAATTGCAACGCTAGTTTGTCTTTGACTACACCATGAGATCGCTCCTCCTGCATTCTTGCATATTATTCCTGTAGTGGATCGACCAGTGTTGATATCTCCGCCAAGGTCTGCATCGCTATAGCCTTCAAAGAAACTAGAGCTTTCTTGTGGTCTGTAAACAATGCCCAGCTCCTCACACCCCTTTAGATAGCGAAATATCCTTTTAACACGAACTACGTCTTCGGGGGTTGGTTTCTCCAATGCACGTGAAGCAATACTGACAGAAAACGCTATGTCTGGTCTTGTTGATACCATTAAGTACATCAGTGCGCCTACTGCTTGACGATATGGAAAATTCTTGACTTCTCTCCCTGATTCAGAACTTTCTTGCTGACTGCCTATGATGGGTGTTGACACAGGCCTGCAATTTTCCATACCGAATCTTCTTAGAATTCTCTTAATATAATTCCTCTGGTGTATTTTAATTGAACCATCCTCCTTTTGGGTGATCTCTAATCCAAGGAAATAAGACAATTTTTTATAGGTGATTTTGAATTCAGATTTTAACGCTTCTAAAAAGCTGTTTAATTCAGCTTTACTGGTTGATGCAATGAGACCGTCGTCTACATAAAGCGCTATGATTATTTGATTCGTACCTATTTTTCTTGTAAACAAACAGGGATCGGCGTTGCTGGAAGTGAAACCTTGTTTCTTCAAAAAATCGGCAAATCTTTTAAACCCACATCTTGCTGCCTGTTTCAGGCCATATAAGCTCTTCTTGAGTCTACAAACTTGGCTTGTGCCATTATTATAACCTTCGGGTTGTTGCATGTAGATTTCTTCGCCGTCATATAGCTCACCATACAGGAAAGCTGTGGAGACGTCAAATTGGACAAGTGACATTTTCTTGTGAGCAGCAACGCTTAGAACTGTTCTTAATGTGCTCATTCTTACGACAGGACTAAATGTCTCTTCATAGTTCACACCTCTCTCTTGTGAAAATCCTTTAACGACCAACCTCGCTTTATATCTTTCGATACTTCCATCGGGATTTTGTTTTAGCTTATAAGTCCACTTACAAGGTAATGCTTTCTTGTTTTGAGGAAGTTTTTCAAGAGTCCATGTTTCATTGTCTGCCAATGCTTTCATTTCTTCATCCAAGGCCTGTTGCCAATTTATGAAGTCTTTCGATCTTATAGCATCCCCATATGTTTCGGGAGTGTCAGAAATCTCTGAAAAAATCAATGAAACATATTCTTCATATCTCTTAGGAGGTTTAATATTGTCCCTGTCTCTAAGGGCCATCCTCTGTTCCTCAACAGTCTCTTGGTCGCTAAGCCCATGGAGATCTTCAACATCGCTGGTTTCCTCTTTGGATTCTTTGTCATGATCTTGACTGGGAGGATCTTCTTCGTTAGGCATCTCTGGTGGTTTATATTCGTCGTTCTTACTGGGAATGAGGATACCTCTTGGTACTAGAGGTCTTTCATTGAAGATTACATCTCTGGATCTTATAATCTTTCTTCCTTTATTCCATATTCTATAGCCGCCGAAATCGTATCCAACTAGAATACCCTTTGTGGCCTTTTTGTCCATTTTTCCTCTTTTTTGTTTTGGTACATGGACGTAACATTCACTTCCAATAATCCTAAGATGTTTAATGCTTGCTTTCTTCTTGTGCCAAAGTTCGAATGGAGTCTTGTTTTCGACAGTAGTAGGGCCAGTCCTGTTTAGAATGTAGACAGCGGTATTGACCAATTCAGCCCATAATGATTGAGGCAAATCACCATGAGAATGCATCATAGCTCGAGCTGCCTCTACAACTACACGGTTGTCCCTCTCTATGTAGCCGTTCATCTCGCTGCAATAAGGCATGGTGAGAATCTGTTGGATTCCATTGTCTTCCTCCGTTATCGCTGAGAAATGACTGAACTTTGTGGCCTAAACGCTCGCATTCCTTTAGTACTAGAAGAAATTTTTGGTGGACTTCGGATTTTTCCTTAATAAAGTATATGAATCGATATCTCGTAAAATCATCCTTGAATAATACGTAATAACGGAAACCTGAGAATGATTCCTTAAATGGTCCGCATACATCAGCATGTATAACTTCACCTGGTACTGTTGCTCTATCTCTTTTACCAAACTTAAGCCGGTGAGCTTTGCCGTAGACACAGCCTTCACAGATTTCAGAGTCTACGCTGGTGTTTATTCCAAGTTCTCGTTCAATAACTGCTTTGACATGCTTCTTATTTTGGTGTGCCAAGCGTTCGTGGTAGAGTTGTAACAGGTTTTCACCGGTTGAAACAGAATTTAGACTATTAGTCCTAAATAAATGTAATTTATATAGTCCACCGTTGCGCATTCGAGACCCGGTAAGTATATCTTTATTGCCTACTTGAAAAGAACACCTTTCTGCTGTGGAAATAAATTTACTACCAAAATTCTTATCCTGAGCAGATAAAACAGAAAACAAATTTTTGCTAATACCTGGTACGTACCATACATCCGAAAATGTTAATTCCTTATGGATGTCTTTGGTGTGAGCACTGACAACAATGTCACCTATGCCAACGGCTGGTACACTTGCACCGTTCGCTGTTGTCACTTTATGAGGTGTATTGAATTCTTTAATAGATTTAAAAAGAGACTTGTTATTACAAATGTGATTTGTGGCACCATTATCTACAAACCAGTTTTCATAGTCACATTCTGCAGAAAATACCTCACTATCAGCAGCATATAGGATCATGTTATTGTCGAGGGTAGCTTGTTTACTTCTGGGTGGTCTGCCATCCCTTTTCCATTTTATACAATTTTTGACAATGTGTCCCTCTTTTCTACAATAGTAACAAACAATTTGTTTACTTTTCTTTTTAAATTTTGCTATTGGCTTATCTATAGCTAAGGCCTCCCTTTCATTTGAAGAATGACTGACATTGCTACTTTTCAGCGCCCTCTCATGAGCACATAGTTGAGTAGTCAAATTCTCGATGGTCCTGTCCCGCCTGGCCATCAATCGCCAACTGGACTTAAAGGAAAAATATTCCTGGGGCAGGGTATCTAAAATTTTACAGATTAGAAGAATGTCAGGAAGTGATGAAACCTCATCCCCTTCACTCAGTTCCCTATTTAAAATGTTCCAAATATTTTTCAGTTTTGAAAGATGATTAGCCATATCATCACTATGGTCATAAGAATAGTTGAAAAACTGCATGCATAGGTCGAAGGATTTATCCTCCTCTATACCTTCATATAACCTGTGCAGCTCAAGCCACACATCCCTTGCTGAGTTAAACCTCATGACTTTTGTGAGTGTATCCTCAGACATATTAGTAGTTAGATATAGAAGGGCTCTTGTGTCTGCAGCCCTGAACTTATCTAGATCAACTTTAAATTGTTTTACCTGCTCTGCAGTTGCTTTTTCCTCCAGCTTCTCGGGGGCAGTAAGTTTTCCGGTCACTATTTCCTCTCCATCAGGAAAACTCCTAAGAAGGATGAGGATTTTAAACTTCCAAGTAGACCAATTGCTCTTCCCCTCAAGAAGACCGACGTTTACTTTCAAATCCATGATATTACACAATAATGATTACAAAGCGCTGTGTAATAGTGCTGTGCCCATAACCTATTAAAGTTTTAAAATAAATAAACTGCATAACATATTAAAGTTTTAAAATAAAGAAACTGCATAAGCACATTTCAAAAGGTACGCCTTTTTATTCGCTATAACCTACCAAAAGTTATACACAGTGTTGCCAGTTAGAAAAAACAATTCTACTTAACATCAAATATAAATACAATATAAATACGATTTTATACAAATGCAAATACAAATTAATAGTAATGAAAATGTCATTAGCATTGAATAAAGTGAATAAGTTCAAAGTCTCAACAAACAAATCAGAATAATTGGGTGTTTTTGACAAGTCATAAACAAAATCATACAAATTTCTCGATAAAACCATTGTCTTAGACAATGTTACACTCTTAGCGGCACTCAGTTCATTTGTAGCATCGTCAAAAACTTCTAGGATATTTATTGACTGTTCAACTATTTCTCACTCACTACTCGAAAGTGTTGTTTCACCATACTGGAGCAGTGCCAGAGTGGACAATATGGGGTCCCTATTTAAAATTACAATGAAGAACAGCTCCACAATGTAAACGGCGAAATATGACTAATAGTTCGTAGAACGATATATACGAAGCTCACAGTAGGAATCGATCTCACTGATTGAAGGGAACTAGTGAACTTAGAACGGAAGGAAAGAGCGCAGAGAACTGAATAGGGACGTGTAGTTCAGGAACTAACTAGTTCAACTGAACATGGTGAACATGGTTTGGTGAGGAGGAATAAAAGAACGATAGTTCACTAAAATGAAGAGCGCTCCGAACAGTTCTTTTTCCTGAATAGTTCTTTTGAACTAGTTAGTTCCTGAACTACCCATCCCTAGTCAGTTCTTCATGAGCTTAAGACGGATCCACACCACCGCTATGTCCTCTAATTTTTCGTCTAGAACTCGTAGACTTGTAGAGCTGGCTTTCCAGCAGAGAACCATTCTTGACCATGTAGCTGGTGAGGAAGAAGGAAATATTGTTTTGAGTGATAGTGACAGTGCATCAGAGAATGAAGATAACGTTGAAGAAGACGATGAATTGGCAGTGGATGAA
This sequence comes from Aelia acuminata, assembly GCA_911387785.2. Lineage (NCBI taxonomy): Eukaryota > Metazoa > Arthropoda > Insecta > Hemiptera > Pentatomidae > Aelia > Aelia acuminata. Next base: position 47,375,710 of record OU426981.1, read on the forward strand.
ACTTGTGAGATGGAAATAGAAGATAGTGGAGATATCTATTTTGGAAAAGACGATACTTTTTGGATGAAAAGACACTTTATTCCAAGAAGACAAAAAACTTCGAATATTATACGTCATCTGTCTGGTGTATCTACCGAAGTGCCTACTCAAGGTGAGATTTCTGATATTTTCAAGTTGTTTATCACTCCCGAAATAATTGATATTATTGTGAAGTATACTAATCAAAGAGGTTTTTATGAAACCGTGCAGCGTAATGCAGAAAAAAATATCAATTCAACATGGGTTGATGTGACTCCTATGGAAGTGTATGCTTTTATAGGTTTGTTGATTATAAGCGGTGCAATGTGAAGTAACAGGGAATCAGTAAAAATGCTGTGGTGTGATGATTTTTCGTTCAAAATACCGATATATTCTTCTACAATGTCAAGAGAAAGATTCAAGTGCATTTCCTCTTATCTCAGATTTGATGACATGTATTCAAGGGAAGAACGGCGCTCCAATGATAAATTAGCTGCTTTACGTGAAGTAACGGATATGTTCACAATAAACTGCCAAAAATATTATAACCCTGGTTCCCACTTGACAATTGATGAGCAGCTTGTGGCTTTCAGAGGAAAATGTCCCTTTAGGGTTTACATGAAGTCCAAACCAGCGAAGTACGGAATAAAAATTTGGATCATGGCGGACAACGAAACGTCTTATTGCAAATTTGCAGATATACCTGGGGAAAGTAGGAAGAGCTCCGGAAAAAGAACAAGGTAAACGGGTGGTTTTAGATTTGGTATCAGTTTTGCGACCTGGTCATGGAATTACTACTGAAAACTTTTTCACAAGTCTCGATTTAGCGGAAGACTTACTTGATTAGAATTGTTGGAACAGTGAGGAAAAATAAGACATTTATTCCACAAGAATTTTTACCTTCTAAATCACGAACCATATATTCCTCTATTTTTGGTTATCAATCTGAAATTACTTTGGTGTCATATGTTTCAAAGCAAAATAAATCTGAACATCATTCACCTGTATTGTGCGAGAATGAACAAAAAAAAACTGAAATTATTCAACATTATAATGCCACAAAAGGAGCTGTGGATACCTTAGACAAGATGGTCTCGGAGTATACGGGCAATCTAGGAGATGGCCAATGGTGCTTTTCATTAATTTTTTAGATATCGCTGCTGTGAATTCTTTTGTGTTGTGGACCAGAATTCACCCTGGCTGGAAACAACCCCGTTTAGACAGAAGGAGGTTATTTCTTCTTGAACTGGGAAAGACGCTGGTAGAACCTCAAATAAAAAGTCATCTCAACAACTCTGCATCAGCCAAGAGATTCACAAAACGCCAACTTGAAATGATGAAGCAGTGTCTGAATATTGAAGAAAATACAGAGCTTCAACAAACATTGGAATCATCTACTGATGGACCAAGTAGAGGAAGGTGTTACTTGTGCCCGAGGAGTAAAGATTCTAAATTGCAAAGCAAATGCAAAAAATGTAATAAAATTATCTGTCCGAAACATTCAGTAAAAACCATTTTATGTATCAATTGTTAATAAGTCCAATTTTCTTTATTTTGAATCTAAAATATCCCTCATTTTAAATATATTGTATTGTTTGATGCCCATTAAAACTGTTTGAAGCATAAAATTGATTCAATAACCTCTCAATCAACACAATCAGTCATAATAACATATTGCAATAAATTAATCAGCATTTATGAGGCCCTTAAACAAAGACAAAAATAAAAGAAAAAGAACAACAAGGCGAAGAAAGTGAGTTTTTTTATGAGTTGACTGAATATTTTTCTTTTTTTCTCCTCTTTGTGCTTTCTTTATTTTTATCATATCTCATATTTAGCCATTTCTTATTTTTAGGCGTAATGAGAGACAGTTAATTTTTCCATATAAACAAAAACAAGTGTACTTTACTGGAAAACAAAAAAGACCCCTTCCCCATTTAAGCCCCCTCAGAACATTTTGATAACGATAAAGCTTACCTGATATTAAAGAACACCTTATTTTCATTAAACATGGCGAATTTGATCAAAATCATTAAAGCTGTTTTTGAGTTAGTCGAAAGAAAGGTATAAATTGGAAAAAAGTTATGAAATAAAGTGCCCCCTCCGTTTGGCCAATTTTGATGAAATGTTGGCTGTCACATCTTTGGTATATACATATGTACATCAAATACCCAGTTTGATCACAATCGTTTTTGAGTAAATAAAAAAAAATACGTGTAATAATACAAAATTTGTTAAGTAAAGTGCCCCCTGCGTTTGATCAATATCGATGAAATTTTTACAGTCATATCTCGGGTATATAATTACATTAAATACTAAGTTTAATCAAAATCGTTAGAGCCGTTTTTTTAGAAAATCGAAAAAAAACGTAAAACGTTATTAAATAAAGTACCCCCTCCTTTTGACCAATTTTGATGAAATTTTTGCTGTCACATCTAGTCTGTTCACACACACACAGACCATTTCACAGGACTTGGTTATTTTGACTCAGGGGACCCCAAAACGTGTATTTCCGTTGAAAACCGGAAGTCGAAATTTTTCACGATCGCAATACTTCCACTTACTATATATTTCATATATAAATAAGTGAAAGTAGTAACCAGACCCATCTTATCGGTTAGAAAATTTAATGCTGATTAAGAAAATATCATCGTTTTTGTTGCTACCATAAACCAAAGTAGAGAAAACAGTAATTTTTCAGAAAAAAAGTAAGATTTTAAAAATAAAAACAAAAAAAATTCTATCTCCTCAACAGATTGAGATAGGAAACTCGTTTCTGCGCCATTCTACCCCGTTTAGCATGCAGTATTACCCATTTTTTTTTTTTTACACTAGGTCTGGGATTCCCAGTATTTATATATTCAAAACAACTATTTTGAAATATTTCAGAAAAAAATATTAAAAGAAAAAACTGATCTTCTTTGTTTATATAAATTATTTTTGAAGGGTCTCTGAAACCCTCTATGACCACACCTATCGCTGAGAATGACCCACATGCTTGAGTCCAAACTTTGGCACATTTCATTTACGAATTGTATAGACTGAAAATTCCGACTTTTAAGATGTTGGTTCTTTGAGCCGATCTCAAGAGATTAGAAAGCCAGAGAGTATCAACTGACACTGGGGTAAATTTTACTCATTATATTTAAAAGGACCAAATATTTTTAAATTTTATTTTACATAAATAATAATAATAATATTTATTGAATAATAAAATAATAAATATCTGTTGCCCCTTGAAAATAAGTCATAAATATGAGATTCATTAGCAAAAATCACAAATGAATTCAACAATTATAAATGTAAAAGCCATTCGGACTGAACTAGATCTCCCTCCTCTATTAGCAGCCAGAGGTTTTCTCTTAATCAATCAGAGGGTCAGACACCAGAATTATGGATTTGTAGGCTCCACCCAAAATCTTCTGAATTGGCACTAATTTAGTATTTACTAGCAGGAAGGATGGGTTATCTAAAAGTTAAAACCATATTACCCAACTTCTATTAAATCAAACAATCATGAAATAAAAGTTAATCAATTTGAGAATATATTTGAATCATCATGCCATCATTCTAGCTTAGATGATCTTTTAAAGGAAATTTATTTGTAATTTAACATTTTAAATGGTTAATTTAGATAGTTCAGTGAACTGTTCCATCTGTCTTCAAAGGTAGCTAGTGTCAAATGTGCCCCCCTTCCCAAACTTACAGCATCTGATATTTAAAGTAAATTTATTCTCTCATAGTCCAATTCTCACTTATTGTTTATCATACTAAATAATAAAAAAAAATTATTAGTAATTTAACAGTTACATTTACTAATGATCGCCTAATGACAATAACCAAATACAACCTCCTTACCAAAAAACCCTTGTTGTTTTACTCGAAAAACAAGACACTACTAATTTTATCAACAATATGTTTTAATTATAAACAATTATTATTCTTAACAAGTTTATCTATAATATCTATTGTACGAATTGTTTAATATTTTTGTGTATTTGTTATCTGTAATTTATGTGTTCAACACTGGTAGGTTCTAGACTGACCTGTTTGTTTATGTTGTTATATGCATTTAATATGTTCTAGTGTAAGCGATATACAAGGGTGTATCATTTAGTTGTGTTTTCAAAATTGGTAAAATGGCTTCGGCAGAACAACTGGGTTTAAATAAAACTTGGGAGCTTTCCTTATATGAGCTCCATAGAACCCAACAAGAAGCTATAACAGACAATACTGAAATTGCTGTTTGCCCTCGAAGTTTGCACAGTGAACTTATGTGCCCAATATGTCTGGATATGCTGAAGAAAACTATGACTACCAAGGAATGTTTACACAGGTTCTGCTCAGATTGTATTATCACTGCATTGAGGTCAGGCAACAAAGAATGTCCTACCTGTAGGAAAAAGCTTGTCTCCAAACGGTCACTACGACCTGATCCTAATTTTGACCTCCTAATTTCTAAAATATATCCAAGTCGTGATGAATATGAAGCTCATCAAGTTCGGGTTCTGGAAACGCTTAACAAAAACCATAGTAGAGCTGCTCTGATGTATTCTATTAATGAAGGTATTAAAGTTCAAACTCAAAACAGATTGCAGAGGTCAAAGAAAACTAACAATGATGCTGAGCAAGCACAGGGTAACTCTCAGGATGTTAACAGTAATGATTCTAAACCTCCTACTACTAGTCAACCTAATGCTGCTAGTGCAGGAACAACTAAGTCGGATTCCCAATCATCTTTCAACCTTCAAGCATCAGCTATGTCCAATGAAGATTCCAACGGACCTAAAATGCCCAAGAGACCAAAACATGAGGTTACATCTTCTGAAAATGATTCAGGTGATTCAAGTATGGATGCATCTGCTGGACACGAATCTGCTACTGAAGGAGAAGGTCCATCTGATATGATGACCCTTGATGAGATTGAACTTGTTTTTATGCCTCATCCAACTGAAATGACTAGTGAAAATAGCCTCATGAAGGCCCTGAAGGATAATGCTATTCGCTATATCAAAACTACAGCCAATGCGACAGTTGATCACTTGAGTAAATATTTAGCTACTAGGCTCGCTCTTGACTTAGGATCTGAACTTCCTGAAAGGTCCTTAAATTTCTGTATCTATGTATCGCCTAATCAAGGACAGTTTGTACTCCTCAATGGATCTCAAACATTACGCTATGTTAATGAGAAATATTGGAAAATCAATAAACCTCTTGAAATGTATTATTCTTGTAAGAAAACATAGCTAACAAAGAAACAGAGGAAGTGACGTTCCAAATAAGTGCGATGCATAGTTATTGGAAAAGTTGAACTTTTTGTGGACTAATTTTATTAATAGCTGCAAAAGAAAGTGCATCATTAAGCATTATATGTAATGATGAAATCATATTTTAAAATTATTATTTCATTTATAAGAAACTGCTCAATAGCCTGATTATTCCATTATTAAATTATTCTGGAATGTGATTGTAAATAGTTATTAGTTGATATTTATTCAACTGGGTATTTGTTTTTAAGTTATTTGTATTTATTTCTGTCAAAGGATTCAAATGTATTGAAACCACTATTGTTATACTTTGTCATTTATTTCATTGTAAATATGTGTAAATTTGAAAATAAATTGTAAATAGAATTTACTTGTATACTAATAATTGCCATAGCCCTGTGATAATAACCAATGTATATTAAATCTGTGATGAAGTTATTTTGTCCAACGAAATGAGGAATATATAACTGAACCAAGCAAATGTTTATTCTCTGAAGTCAATAAGTTATAATAGGAGATGTGAATGAATAGCAGAATTTGAATTTTTTTTTGTGTTTTTCCCCGTGATCAAGAGTTGCACCGAGTAATAAATCATTGTTCAAGTGAAACTTATAACTGTATTAAATGTATTGATATAAATAAAATCATAACTTCTTATGGATTGATATAAATAAAACATAACATATTAGTGCTTATGTATAAAATAAGCCTAATACAAGTAGGGACCAGTTGAGATGAATATGCAGACATTTTTATGTTTATAGTTATTTCTCTAAAGTTTTAGCCAATTATTTCAGTTTTTATCTGGTTTGCTGCCTAGTTCTAAACACACCTACAAATACTATTAATTTTATTTATTTAGACTTTGTTGTAGTTCAGAACGTTTAAACTGAATCCTTGTCTATTTTTTCTAGTTATATTTCTAGCAATTTAATTTTTTTTTTGCCATGTATTATCCATTAAGTACCTCTAGGTGATTTTTACCTCACTTCTTGAGCTAGGGTACTGTTCTGTTAATGCCGATGCCACTGATAATATTACTTAACCTATTCTGTATAATATATTCTGATGTGCGTATATTTTCCTATATAGTTAAAAAGGGCCTTGATAAGCTTTATTTAATTTCAACTTCCAAAGGGATAAACAAACTAAAGTGGTCCTTTTCAGTGAGATCAGAGCCAAATGTTGCTATATACACTTTTTATACAGGCACTGGCATAGGAGAAGAATACCTAAGCTTGAAGCATTTTCAACCCATCATAATCAGTTACATTAACTTTTTTTTTTCTAGCTAAGACATTTAATAATAGTGTCCAAATTTTTTAAAATGTGATATGTTTGGAGTGCAAAAGAGTTTTAAGTCTGGAGGAGTATGAAACTGCATCACATCATCAGCAGTTTAAATGAAAGCCAGAAACTATACATAAATGAGACATATGTTCTGTAGAATGATTTTTTTTTTATTTCTTAGGTCACCCATAAAACACACCTCTACTGATAAATGAACTTGCGCAACTAATCCCTTGTCTTAACCATATTAATGGACAATAAGTTTACCTGAGAGAGAATATGAATAGTACATAGGTATTATTAAATTATATATTGAATGAAAGAATAACATAAAAAAAATTGTAATTGCGGGATAAAAAATCCAATTAAAAATATGAACTTATCAATCTAATCAGTAGAGTTAAATATAACTGTTTTGAATTGATTTTATTTTGAATATCATGATGAAATATTAAAAAATGACATTGATGTAACTTGAAAGAATAAATAGTATTAAAACCTTAAAAATATTTATTTCATTGACCGAAAAATCCTCCCTATTCCATATGTAAATGATTTAAGAAAGTGTGAAGGCACTGTTAAATCGCTAATCCATTGCAAGATTAGTCAAATTAAAAAAGAAAGAAATTTTTCTGGAAAGCCAATGAAATATCTTCTTTTCCATTCTAGTGCTTTATTCATTAGCCTTTTTACTGTGTGTTTGATGCATAGTGTTGAATAAAAAATCTTAGTTTTAAGAAAAACGCGATTGAAAAAGTTGGGCTTTTGTAAAACCAGTTTTTAAATTTATTTATCACTTATCACGGTTGGAAATTACCACAATGTTTTAATTAATTCATCAAAGAGTTGTTTACTGGTTGTCAAAACCATCAAGAACAAGGAAACTGGAAATCCTATTTATTATACTCTATTATAATATAATAATAGAGTTTAATAGAATTTCCAATTTCCTTCCTTCTAATCAAACTACTGATACTAACTTTAACTCTCAATTTTTCACTTCACTTGAAAATTAAAAATCTGGTGCGTGCTCGCAACACACAACTTTCAATTACCAACTTACTTAGATTAGAAATTAATGTGTTTTGTTAATTGCCACTTCTCAAATGAACAGAACGGCTTTAATTATGAACAATGTTCTTTCATTAAAGGGGTACTCCGCATGCGTGGGCTCCACGAGTTTTATAAGTTGACTGAATATTTTTCTTTTTTTCTCCTCTTTTTGTTTTCTTTATTTTTATCATATCTCATATTGAGCCATTTCTTATTATTAGGCGTAATAAGAGACAGTTAATTTTTCCATAGAAAGAAAAACAAGAGTACTTTACAGGAAAACAAAAAAGACCCCTTCCCCATTTAAGCCCCCTCAGAACATTTTGATAACGATAAAGCTTACCTGATATTAAAGAACACTTTATTTTCATTAAACATGGCGAATTTGATCAAAATCCTTAAAGCCAGGAAAAACAAAAAACAAAAAAGAGGAACAGGAAAACAACTTCCCCATTTAAGCCCTCTCAGAACATTTTGATAACGATAAAGCTTACCTGATATTAAAGAACACCTTATTTTCATTAAACATGGCGAATTTGATCAAAATCATTAAAGCCGTTTTTGAGATAGTCGAAAGAAAAAGTATAAATTGGAAAACAAGTTATGAAATAAAGTGCCCCCTCCGGTTGATCAATTTTGATGAAATGTTGGCTATCACATCTTTGGCATATACATACATCAAATACCAAGTTTGATCAAAATCGTTAAGACCGTTTTTGAGTAAATAAAAAAAACACGTGAAAATGACATAAGATTTATCAAGTAAAGTCCACTCTCCGGTTGATCATTTTTGATGAAATTTTTACAGTCATATCTTGGGCATATACACACATCAAATACCCAGTTTGATCAAAATCGTTATAACCGTTTTTGAGAAAATAAAAAAAAACACGTGAAAATGATACAAAGTTTATTAAGTAAAGTCCCCCCTCCAGTTGAACAATTTTGATGAAATTTTAACAGTCATATCTCGAGCATATAAATAGATCAAATACTCAGTTTAATCAAAATCGTTAAAGCCGTTTTTGAGAAAATCGAAAAAAACTTAAAAAGTTATTAAATAAAGTACCCCCTCCCTTTGAGCAATTTTGATGAAATTTTTGCTGTCACATCGCGGACATATACATACACTAAATACCCAATTTCAAGTTCGCACGATTTATAGTTTTTGAGCTAGTCTGTTCACACACACACACACACACACACACACAGACCATTTCGCGGGACTTGGTCATTTGGACTCAGGGGACCCCAAAACGTGTATTTCTGTTGAAAACCGGAAGTCGAAATTTTTCACGATCGCAATACTTCCACTTACTATATATTTCATATATAGGTAAGTGAAAGTAAAAACTATTTCAGTAAAGCTTGGAGAGAAGGATACTGATAGAGGTATAATATAATGTAATAATAGAAAATTATATTATTATTATATTCTATTATATCTCTACCAGTATCCTCCTCTCCAAGCTTTACTGAAATAGTTTTTAATTTTCAAGTGAAGTGAAACATTGAATGTAAAAATTAGTATCGGTAGTTGGATTAGATAGATTATACTAATGTGAACTAATAATACATGGTGTATTCCTTGCAGACTTTAAAAAGGAAGGAAACCATGTTTCCATCCAAGCTTCCAAGTCAAAATCAATCGGGTCATTCTTTAGCACTGACTGCACCAAATGGGAGTTCATTGTTCATACACGACTGTGCATGAGCGTAATTAATATTACACTATTCTATAAGGATAATTTGTGTTAACAATTTATTAATTTTCTTATAAACCATATAATTTTTGTTTTCTCCTTACCCCCTTCCACTTTTCCTTGTTCCAATTCACATGTAGAATTTGGGTATTTATCTATTCATATATTTTATTGAATAGGATGCATCGTAAAGATGTTTTTGTTTCAGTTTCATATGTTAGATGTCAGTCCAGTCTTAGGCTGTTGGTGTGAATATTGGATACAGCAAATTTTTTATCCTCATTTACCTAAATAAATATTTTCTATCCTATGTAATTTCTTATAATCTACTGTGAAAAAAACTTTCCATACCATTTCACCTAATCACTAGCCTCCCAAGGCAGGAACCTACTTCATTAGAAACAGGTATTTTTTCATTAGGGGGGGAGTTATTTTCAAAATATTCAATGCCTCCACAGTCTCTTTATCAGCGCTCAAAAGACATGAACAGGGGAGTTTATGGATTACTCAAACATTTATACTGGGTGTCCCAGACCTAGTGTAAAAAAAAAATTGTGTAATACTGCATGCTAAACGGGGTAGAATGGCGCAGAAACGAGCGAGGAGATTAAAGAATTAGAGAAGAAAAAAGTTTTAATTTATTTTAAAGAAAGTATTTTTTAAATTTAACTAAGGAGTTTTTTTTTTTTTTAATTTTAGCTTATTATTACCCTTTTTATATTAATTAGAATCATGTTCATATTCTTTCTAGTTTTAAAAAAGTAAAACTAACTCAAACTCATGTGATGTTCGGCATCCATTACTTTGGATGTAGGCTCTAGCGTGCATCCTCATTGCCCCAGCAGTGACATTCTCTAGCGTGTTTTTCATCAGAAACACCTTTTAGACTCAAAAGGTGAAGTGCAATTGTATCATGGGTTACACCATTAAAAAGCTAACTAAATTCCGCAGTTTTTAGGAAATGTGACAGCTTCTAGGGTGCTCCAGTGAGGAGCGAGAAATTTTAAAAAACTATTATTAATTTAAGTTTTAATAACTGGTTTGTGTTTAGCGCGTTAAAAGGCCCACTGAAAGTGGATTTAAAATAACCAAACCTAACTCATCTTTTAGGAAATTTAATACTGATTAAGAAAATATCATTGTTTTTGTTTCTAAGCTAAACCGAAGTAGAGAAAACTGCCATTTTTTAGAAAAAAAAGTAAGATTTTAAAAATAAAAACAAAAAAAATTCTATCTCCTCAACAGATTGAGATAGGAAACTCGTTTCTGCGCCATTCTAAGCAATTTTTTTTTACACTAGGTCTGGGATACCCATTATATTTCAAAAAATTAGTATAAAATATTAATGTAGACAAGTGTAGAAATTTCGGAATTTAAATTTTATTCGTTAAATGGAAACAATATTTTATTAAAGGCAATAACCTTAAACTCATAAGTATATGGTAGTCATTGCTACATAGATCCCTACATGAAGCATGGAGGTTGTAAAAACAAATATAAATGTTTATAATAGGTTTAAATAAGTATATAAAAAGTTGATATAAATAAACGACACAAATTTAATCTTTATATATTTATATATGTACATTAAATGACAAAGTTACTTCCATCAAAATTATTGAGTCAACAAAAATTCTTTGTCCATTAAAACTAAAAATATGTTTTTACTTTACATAATTATTAAAAATGAATCATCAGCTCATTATTCTGAAAATCTAAAGTAAATCACAGTATACAATAAGGCACAATGATTTTAATATATAAAAAAGGAAATTATACTATTTCACTTAAAATTAAAAATCTAGCCCACTGTCTATTTATTTTATTACATTCTGTATTAACAAATGACTTAGAAGTAGCGTATAACTTATTTGTACACTTCCAATAATACATTGATCTGTGTGAATTATAAGAGTCGCATTAACATTTCTGACTTAATACTAATATTTTTAAATATAAATATCAAAAAATTACATACATTGTACTATCACTTATTCACATATATTATTTCTTAAATAATAAATTAAACTTATTTTTCTATATATAAAACAAATACATAAGTATATGTACCGGCGATTGCCAATTATAATAGCGGCAGTGAACCCACTGATCATCTGGGTTAATCAATTCTTTAGAGGAACAATAAGGGTAACATTTAACATGTTATATAACAACTAAAAATGGCTTCCTGCCTTCCTGAATACTGTCCTATATACGATAAACGTTTCTCTGGTTTTACCAGAAACAACAGATATATATGGTCTGACCATGGATATTTATAATACAACAATTAAATTTTCATGTTGTTGACAATGTTAAAAAAATATATAAAATTTATGGTCAATGTATTATCAGTATCTGAAAAATTGAAAAATACTTTTATACAGAAGGTAATAACCTAAAGTGAGTTAAACGTTCTGGTATAAATCTCTTAGTTCTAGACCAGGGGCCATCAGACCCATCAATAGGTAGCTGCCCTGCTTCAGTGCAAGACTTGCAGCAGAACTTGGCATAAAATTTATGGTTACAGTACTTCGCCTTAATGATGAGCTTACAATTCGCTAGGAATGGTGAGTCAGTACAGTTTGGATGAATCAATTCTATAAACAAAAAAGTGTATATGTGAATTTTTTAAAATAGATATTAATAATAAACTAAACATTCATGAAGCTTATCATAGCTAACGCAAAAACTGAAAACACTTGCAATAAAAATAAACTCAAAAAGGATAAAATCAAGCAGCAAGAGCCCAATTTAGTGAAATATAGAATTGTATAATTTGCAATAATGAAAAAATCTGTTGCGATGTGGACAACACACAACTTTCACTTACGAACTTAGTACTATAGATTAGAAATTGACGTGTTTCGATAATATGTTAATGCCTTTCCTCAACTTCACACATTTTTCCACATTTATATGCTTATATTTGTATATCTCCATAACTTATAGAGTATCTGTATTTCAAACCTTGGAAGTTCTCAGTACTTTTCGATTCATTATTGCTTATTTCTTTTTTTAGGGACTAATTTCATCAACAGTCGAGTTTTTTTTACTGCTTGCTTGTTTTTTACTGCGAGTTGCTTTTTGTAAATATATCGTGAAGGTGAATCGATAGAAGGTTGGATTTACGTCTCATAGTAATGTTTGTCTCTTATGCCTTTCTGGAAACCGAGACCAATACTGTTCCTCTAAAATCACTTTATATTGCATTCAGAAATCGATCATGGAACTAAAGTTTCTAAACTAAAAATAAAAATTTTCACGATCGCAATGCTTTCCCTTCCTATATATTTCTTAAATAGGTAAGTGAAAGTAAAAAATACCTTTGTTCAGAACTAAACAAGCTTTTCACTCATTAATGTTATAAAGTAAACAATTATTTTAATCTCGCAATGATAGTCTAAATTTTTTAATAATCAAAATTATTTTCAGAGTAATGTTAGAAATATTATTGTGCCTAATGACATTATGGACAAGCCAGCATAAGTATAAATAATTGTTCCCCTTCTAACTAAAAAATGAATTTCTGCTTTTCCGTTGAATCTAATACCAATTTCTTAATAGGAAAATATATTTTTAAATTAATTAAGGGAAAAAATGTATATAAAAGTTAACATCTTTTATACACAAGCAAAAGTAATTATCATTTCTTGTTCATTGGAATCACTTTGTGAAAGTTTATTTTGACAAAAACGTTAACCTTTTTTTAAGTTACTTTGAGTAAAATAATATATGATGAGATAGGGTGGAAGCGAGGGTAGTATAATTAATTACCTTTAACATTTATTATTACAGATATTTCAGCAGCAGAATATCCATTATCAGCTATGCACTTATATTCTCCTGAATCTTCTTTTTGAACCTTGCTCAAGAATAATGTATCACCTGCAAAATGTAACAATATTAATAAAAAAATTAAATAAAAACGCCATGGCTTCTGTGACATATATTATAAAAAAATTAGGGCTTCTGAACATCTTACAAACACTCATTGAGTCTATTTCTTAATAGATTTAGACAAAATCCAAATAATAGCATTTTTTTTTTAAATTAGTTCAATAAATGTTAAAAAAAAAAAACTTCAATTGCTCAAAGCAATTGTTAGTTTGTAATTTTTACAATAATTTATTTATTTAAAATGTATGATTTACTCATAGTGGTTGGCTGAATATTCAAATTGAAACACCTTAAAAAATATAAAACCAAATGATGTCCTTTAAACTAAAAATATTTAAAAAATGTTAGAAAAACTTCCATATTAAATTTTTTATCTTAAATCACATATAATAAAAAATTCTGGCAAGAAATGGTACCTGAAACTAAAAGCCTATCACTTGATTCAATCGGGTTCGAGTCTTTGTACCAAGTTACTCTAGGCCTTGGATCTCCAGATACATCACATTTCAGGTTGAAGTTCGATCCAGCTTTTATATCCTGTGTTCCACTACTGATATTTGCTCTGACAGGGACTGTAATTTTAGGGCAAGTAGAAATAATGTTAGTTTATCAGATGAAGATAAAGGAATAATAAAAAAGAGCATTTTAAGAAATGAAACTTGAGTCAATGAAAAATTGTTTGATAAAGTCTTAAAAACATTAAATTTCAGTTCTTCAATAATATTTTTTATGAATAGTAACAATAAAAAGATAGTCGATACAACAGTAAATTAGCAAACTTGATTTTTTTTCTTCAAATTTGTCAATTACAATAAGGAAGAGGATATTTTAGAGCAAAGGGCATTTAGGACATTCAGCTATTGTGGCTATTGTACCTCTAGTACAAATATAGTTTCATGTAAACTAAAAATGCATTTTTTTGTATTCTATAGTTTACGGTTGTAATGACAGTAAGGTGTAATAATCAATTACAAGTGATATTGTCACCACTAAGTTAAAGAAAGGAATGGACAAAGATAAAGCAATGCATATTTATTACTCATTTTATAAATAAACACAATAAAAATCTATGTGACATTATGGCATAGCAGTATCCGAAAACTAGTTAAAATGAATTAACTAGATAACATATATGATAAGTAAATATAAATAAGAGATTTATATAAAAATAAAATAAAATAGGGAATTACAAAATGTGTACTTTAAAATATTATTTTTCTTTTGTTTAATCTCTAATTGATAATCATGCAATGAAAAAAAAAAAAAAAAAAAAAAGAAATAGATACCCAGAGCAAGAAGCATGAAAGTAGCTATAAGGAACATTGCAACAATCAATGACATATAAATTCGTAATTATCAGTTTAGTGAGGAAAAACCAGGATTACGACTCTCTGGCAGCAATGTCAGCATTTCAGTATTTTTGCTAACTTTAGTTTTCATTTATATTACGGAATACTCCAGATTAGCTGACTGAATCCATTAATTAGGTTGAATTATAATAGAAAATCAATCTTAGAGATAATACTTTATTCTTCGTATCCCCATGAATAAAAAGGAATATTCAAAACTTGAATTTGAATTAATTTAATGAACTTAATTAATTGAATTAAGACTTGTGTTAGTGCTGATATCAAATTTTATATTTATTATTTTTTTTATATTTATTTATTATTTATATATATTATTTATTATTTATATTTTATATAGACATTATTTTTCCTAGGGATATTTGTTATTTTATAAAAACATTTATGGGAATATTAAATAAATTGTATTGTAAAAATACATTAAAAGCTAATTTGCTCAAAAATAAGAGGAATAATTGGTCTATAAACAGAATTATTGGTAAATTTATTATTAAAATAAGTATGCAATAAATGTGCAACTAAAAATATTATCTATCCTCTTAAAAAAGTGCACAGAAGCATGTCTCCACTCATTATTTTTTCATTAACATTAACTTAGATCGTTTAAAAAATTACCACATATACCTAAATACATGTCAATAATTGAACAAAAAAATAAAATAAATAAATCAACTGACAGTAATCTCTATATACAAGACAAAGCTTAATAAGGTAACCATTATTCTTCCAAATTCCAATGTAACCAAAATATACATCTATGATGAAAGACATAAATTTATGAAAATTTCTAAATCATTAGTTAAAAGTGTAAATACCCAAATACTGGTTATTATAATTATTTTGCAATAACTAAGCATTTATTTTTTCTACTGAATTTTTTTTTTTTTTTTTTTTTTTTTTGGGTCCACCCCTTCCTCGCCGTTTAGGCTATACAGGGTTTCCCGGGCCAGGGGAGAGGGTGGGGGATTAATGCCGAGTATTATTAAATTTCCCCTGGCTCCGGGTTTTGAACTGGCTATCTTCTGGTTCTCAAATCATCTGTCCGGTGGTCAGTGGCAACGCGTATTTTCTAACGTGTTTAGCCACTCGGCCATCCCGCCACCCATTTTTCTACTGAATTGTGAATCAAGATCTTATATGTCATAATTTATTTTATATAAGCAAACTAAAAGCAATTAAGTGTTTCTGTCTTTGTACCTTGTCATTTTTTTGACTTCTGAACCTGCCTTCTCTGTAACATCCATCCATCTCGATATTGACTTTTCATGTGTGTAAAATGCCTATTGCTGACATAATCATTGTTGTGCAGAGGCATCCTAAATAGCTTCAAGTTACATTCACAAAACATCTTCATCATCGAACACAAATTTACTCCTTCAACACCTTTCACAACAATATAAATTAATCGATCTGTTGCTGTAAGTAAATTATTCATTGACCTTTCTCCTTCATGTGTTAGTACTCTCAGTGTACTATAATTACCATGAGGGTGTATGACTATTTCTTTTTATTGATATTTGACAAGTCTTCTTATGTAAGGAATTAATTTAATTTTGTTTTGTGTGGTACTTGTAGTTGAGTCCTTTTATCTTCAAAGTCACACATTTCAGATAAAAACGGGAACTTTTTTCATGGATAAGGGAGAGACTGCTTGATCGTACCTGGACTTTTTGGATTTTAGAGGCACCAAATTTGCACACTTTGTTTTATAATTATATTGATTAGGTAATCCCATAAGTAATGCCCTCTAATTCAATAACTTTAACTGCATGATAGGGGTAGGAAAAAGTCCATAAAACAAGATCAATCTAAAATGTACTTACCATCTTCTTCTGTAACAGTTTGGCATCTTAAAACTAAATTTGTATACCTTTCCTGAAAAAACTCCTGGTTTTGAAATAAAGGGAGCAAAGAAATCGTCTTTTACTTCATCAATTGAATTCATGTTCCTGCCATTTAATGAGTTTTTGAGATCACAAAAAAGGTGATATTCTGACGGCGCCAAGTCAGCCAAGAACATCCACTTTGGATCTCCAGTTTCTATCCTGTTTTCTATATATATATATATATATATATATATATATATATATATATATATATATATATATATATATATATATATATAATTTTCTTTTATTTTTTTATTCAGTATAAAGTTTTTGAAAGCTGAAGCAGCAAATTCTACCTTATTCCATCCCCCATAGCATAACACTGCATAAGAGTTTTGAAAATGTCATTACTTAACATAGGATGACCTGAAATCTTAATGAATGATAAAAATTCATTGGGATCAAACTAATTTAAATTTTCATAAATCCACTCTTTCATCTTGCATTCTCATTTTTAATATGTCAGCACCATCTTATAAAGTAGTCAGTTGAAAACCATTACTATCAAAGAAAAACATAAAATTAAAAAAATAAGAATAATAACATGGTAAAGCATTAATAGAAGAATATCAATGGGGTTGGTTAAAAAAAACAATAATTATTACATGCTTTGACTAATTACTATCATGCACATTCAAACCATTCCAAATTGATTAACCTAAAAGCTTTGGTTAAATTACCTGGTGTGGTAGTTATTGGCAGTTGTGTTTGAGGGGGAAGTGGGGGTGGAGGTGGGCGATACGGAGCTCTTGAGTCTACAGCAGGGGTCCTCGGAGCGGGCAGTACAAACTGATTGTAGGTCACATCATTAGGGTCCAAGGAGGTTACTGGCCCTATCACCTTGAGAGCAACAGTCCAAGAGGCGGCTTTGCCCTCTCCGTTGTAGACTTGGCAAGTGTAGATACCAAGGTTAGACAATGCAACACGTCTAATGAGTAATGTGTTATCTCGTTTCTGTTCAAATATTTCAGAGATCAATGGCAGCATCTGAGAACCATGCCACCAGTTGACTGATGGTCTTGGCCATCCGATAGCGTAACAGGTGAGGGTTGCAGGATTGCCAAGGCTCACAACCATAGCTGAATTCTCTTCACCAACAACAGCTGCGTCCCGCCTCACACCATCTTCATCCAGTTAGTAAGCATTAATTATTGAAAGCAAAAATCATAGATCTGATCACAGCTATATACCTTTTTTATTAATTAATTTTGGAATTCATATCGGCTCAGAGCTAATGTTTCAGATAAATTAAAATTATGTAAATAATATTTGCAGCTTTCATATTTACAAGAAAATAATATTTATTTACTTTCAACAGTTTAAGCACTGCAGGAAAGAAATGAAAAAATACTCGGTAAATGGTTAAAAAGCAGATATATCCGATAGTGGCCAGGTATACTAGTCCTCTCACAATCATTGGTAAAACTGTGACCAGATCTAGAGTGTTATTGATATTAAAAATTATTAATAATTAATATCCTTCACCAAGACCAGATGCAAAACCTTCTTCCACAGTTAATAAGAATTATAAATATAAAATTAAGGAAGTTGAATTAAAAAAAAATTACTAAACCTTTTAGTTAATATAATATTAGCAAAACTTATTAATTAATTTCATGAATTTGAAAATATTCGTAAGAGCCCCATCAGTAGTTGGTGATACACAGATATGTATCTTAAATTTCAATATAAACCACTAATTTTGGTGAGTATAGATTACCTTAAATTCCTTTTGATGTCCATTAAATCAATTTCAAAGAAATAAAAAAAGCTAACAAGGATTAACTCAATTTGAGGTTGACTCCAAAGGGTGGGCATTTAATTAAATAAATACTAAAAACAATCAATCCCTAAGAAGTAAATTAAGGATTCTCAATGTAAGATCAGCAAATATTTCAAACCTAAAGGTTAATTTAGTTGGCAGTAAATTGATGGGCAAAGGCTATTTCAGATAGAAAAATAGGATGAGAAAATATATAGAGGTTCAGATGCATTAAAGAAAGGAGATCTGGAGAATTTTTGTAAGAGTGGTTGGAACTCCTGTATATCCTAGCTAAGTCTCACGTACAAAACATTTTTATATTTTATTCAGCACACAGATCGCTTTTTTACTCATTTATGAATTCAATAAAAATCATCACAAATTTTCTTATTGTAAGCAATGTTTTGGATCTTATGATTTTATTCATTTGCATAACTTAATCAGGAAAAAAAGAGTCACAATCAATAATATACCAGGGGCCAATTTAGCAGTATTATATCTTCAAAAATAATTCATAATAAAAATATTTAAAACCTACCATTCACGAACAGACAAGGTATCATCAACTTCTGATGTGGTTTTAGAATTAATCAATTAATTTATTCTAAGGAACTAAACATGCTATTACTTCAGAGATAGATAGATTAAATGTTATACCGTGTACAGTCAGCTTATAGTCCCTTGTTGCATCAGGCAGAATGCCATTAGAAGCCATACATGTATAAGTCCCTGCGTCTGATTTCTCCAGTCCGAAGACTTGCAATGTGCCATTTTCAAGGAGTCTGTATCTTCCACCTCCAGTGGCATTTACTTGTAACTAAAAGTAAATAACTTAGTATTATCAACAAAACGATGTATTATATCTATTGAGACATTGAAATTAAAGAAAGCTAATTGCATTTCTCTCGCAAATGATTAAATTAAAAAAAAATTAAATGTTTTGTATGATTGAAATGGCATAAGAGTAACTTGTAAAAAAAACAAAAAAAAAAAAAAAAAAACTGGGGAATAGTAAGTGTAATTAGTAATTTTCAAGACTTGAGATGTGGAACTGGAGTTTTAATCAAATAAATGGGTCATTGTTTACTGATACAATAAATGTATCATTTGTTTACATTTTGAAGTCTGATAGGTTGAATAAGGATGTTAAATTTAACTTAGTAGAGAGTTTAAGGTGTTGCAGAATAAGGAAAGAAATTTTAATTGAAGAAGAGTGGGAACATAAATTTAAATATTATTATTTTAAATACCTGGACTCCATCCCTATGCCAGCTGACAGTGGGAGTAGGACGACCTCTCGTTATACAATTGAAAGTGACGTAATAGCCTTCTTGAGAGATTTCATCGGTTGGGCTCTCATCAGCAATGACTGGTGCTTCCCCTATGGTAAGAGAGTATTACAATTATTATCACAGCTAATTGTAATATAAACTAGTAAATAAGTAAAATTTTATTGGTCTCACATGCATATTCTCCATATAGCATTTATACGGTTTTGTTTTCATGTTTTCAAAGAATAATTGTTTAAATCTACTTCAATATACAGTAAATGCTTTTACTTTTATAGTTATATAAAAGAATAAGGGAAAAACAATTTTAAAAAATCTGGAGTGGGGTGCGCATCACACAGCTTTCACTTAATACATTAGGTGTACAATTAAATTTCTACTATTATCAATTAAAAATCACAAATTAATTTTAATTTTTTTTTTAAATGGTACATTACATTTTATATTAAATATTGTATAACTGTAACTACTACTATTTTCTATCTTTCTGGCAGCATTCGGATACCTCATAAAAAAAAAACAAAAAAAAAAACACTTAATCTTGTGAGGCTATTCACGAATCGATCCTATTATTTACATCTTATGATATGATGTGAAGCGCTTAGACAGACCACGTTCCATCCACTGGAACAAGTGATAATCACAAGGTGCAATGCCTGGAGAGTATCGCAGGTGGGAAGACATCCCCACGTCACACTTGTCTTTTGGCTTCAGCTCATATGAAACCCGATTCCCTTAAATTTGAATCACTTCCAACAATTTTAAATGATGTAAAATTGCTTGTAGACTCACTTCAATTTAAGTGGAAGTTCTTCTTGCAATACGCACGAATCTACCACCAATAATTCTTCCAATTCTGTGTCACTAAGTTCTTTGTCCTTTAAGTCAAACTCACTATATTCAAACATTTGAAACCAGTCATGACAACATCTCTTACATTACATACTTAAAGCAATATCACGGCATGCTTTTACAAGGCCTTAGCTGCAGCTTTCTTAAAATTAAGGAAAGAAATCAAACCTTCCCACAAATGACACTTCTTTGTCACAAAACTTGAGATTTTTGCATGAAAAAAATATGTGCTGCTAACACAAAGTCAGAAGTATTTCTGTTGCCAGATCTCCAAACTTGCCTTATGCTATTGTACATCTAATAATATCAACTCAGTCAATCATACAAACTAATCTTTACCGTAGCGCTGTCTCTCTCGTACACCTAATAAAATCCTTATTTTGTCTTTAAATGGGATTGGAAATTAACATGGTTCAATTAAAGCTTTTTCCACAACACATTTTTATTTTTTTAGTCTAAATAGAAAGTATTGTCATCGGAACTTATCATTTACAAATGGTAGTATATTGTGGGGGCTGACTCCCCTCCCCCCTCCCGAGGGTTTTTGTGCCACTTAAGGAGAAGAAAAACAATTTGAAACTGCTGTTTCAAAATAAGATTTTTGTTTGTTTAATTAACGTCACTTTGTGCCATTAAGGCTAATCAGACGATAGTACAGGGGGAGTCCTAAATTTTGCCTATCCAGATTTAATTAGGATAGGGATCTTTAACGAGTACCTGACATCGTACAGGCTAGGGACCTCCATTTTAAGTCCTATCCGAGGGACGGCATAGCCAAGGATTTTTTACTCCCATTAAAAAATCCTAGGACCACAACGGGACGCGAACCCGCGACCATTAGTATTGTAGACTGCTATGCTAGCCACTACACCACAGGTGACCCCTAAAGCTGGATTTTTGATTTAGGTACACTAACTCTTTGAAATAAAAAAATAACAAATTACAAATAATTAACAATATCTGCTTTCTTAAGATTCAAAATCTTGGTGCATTAGGGGGGGGGGAGGCGGAGATCTATATACTATCCAACTCGTGTCCAATAAGAAATTAAAATCTCACCTGGAGACTCAGGGAACTGTGGTTCACGTGTGACAGGTTCTTCAGAGCGAGGTGGAGAACATTGAGTTCCACAGCCATTATAACAGCATTTATGATCGTTGGGGCATTCAGAATCTTTTCTGCATTCTTGGTTGCAATTTTCACTTGTGGCAAAAACTGGACAATCTCCTGGTTTTATATCTAAAAGTAAATCATAAAATAATTTGAAAGTAAATAAAAATCACAAAAATTTGAATTTTTAACTAAATATTAATAGTAAATCAAATTAATACATCAAAATAACTATGTTTAATTAAAATAATCATTGTAAAAACCAATTTACATAAAAATATCTAGAAGGCATACAACTATGACAGTGCAACTATAGATTTATATAAGAGACAACAACTTTTTATTTATACAGTAGCTTCCTGATTAACCGACTTTTATTTTGAGTTTATGTTATAACTAGCTGTATATACCGGTTTCACCCGGAGAATTTCATTTTTTAAATCTATAAAATCTATAAAGTGAGACTTTTATCGACTCAAACGGTCGATTTCGTAAAATCCAATGTAAAGGGAGATCAAAATGATTTTTATAACAATAAAGAATATAACCACAGATTGGCCGAAGTTATGCAATTTTAATATGGACAGGTGTTCGCACCTGGTATCAAAGAACCACTGAGCGAAATTTGGAGAATTTAGGACAAACGCTAGGGATTTTTATAAAGAACGAACAGAATTTCATCTTTATTTCCCGGTTTCACCCGGGGAATTTCATTTTTCTAATGTAAAAAACCAATGTAAAGCGAGATCATTACGATTTTTATAACAATAAAGAATATCAGCTGACGATCGGCTGAGGTTATGCAATTTTAATATGGATAGGTGTTCGCACCTGGTATCAAAGAACCACTGAGCGAACTTTGGAGCATATAGTACGAACGGTATGGATTTCTATAAAGAACAAACAAACAAACAGAATTTCATCTTTATTTATATAGAAGATTATTAATTCTTAAAATTTCAAAATTATTATTTTGTGTAACACCATTAATGCCTCAAACGTTTTATACAGTTAGCAATACATACATTCATTTTTTCCTCTTTGCTATCAGATCTTATTTCTCTCACCTCTCACAAAGCAATTTAGCATTAAAACATTTTTATTTTTTTTAAAGGTTTAAAAATGATAATAATAATATTGATAAAGCAATAGCTAAGAGTGGTGCAAGGTGGCAAGACCTGGTGGGTAGAACTGTTGAAGAGAGAAGGTTTACATGGCTGGGATAAGCCCCAGGGTTTGCTCAATAGTTAAGAAGAGCGCTGAACCAGTGATGCACAGAAATGGGTGCGAATCCCGGCAATGACCAATCTTTTCTCTTCAAATTAAATTATATAAAAATATAAAAAATTAATATTCAAAAATAAAAATTTAAGTTTTTTCGAGGCAGCAATAATAACAGATATTTACAATATTTCATTTCTGATTTATTAAAATTTTTATACTTGAATAGTAAGATTGAAAATATAAATTGTCAAACATGCTTACCTAGCCTACATACAGCTCTGTATTCAGTGTAACCAGTCTGAGGGTTTGGCACAAGCTCAACGTTGCAGGAATGGCCAGGTGGGCAGTCAGGTGGCGCAGAGAGGCAGGGTTCATGGCAACGACAAGCAGAGCACCCAGCGGAGTCCACCCACCGTTCTTGCCCGTAGCGGCAACCACTAAGTAATTCACACTTTCTTTCTATCTCAGCACACCCTTTGCTATGTCCATCTACGTCTATTTCATTGCCTACAATATTATTTCTAATATTAAAAAAAAAAAAAAAAAAAAAAAAAAAAAATACGTTCATGCAATAATATATTTCTAAAACATAGTAGAAATCATAAAATTTAATTTTAGTTATTAATCTAATACAGAAGTCTCAGGATACTAAAAGCAAAAGCTTAATTTCACTTAAAGAACTTTGTTAAAAATCAGTACAAGTTTTCGATAAAAACCTTCTCATATAGATCTTACCAGAAGGTTCCTTTACAGAGGGTTTGCAGAAGTCGTTGCATTCTTGGTGAGAAAGGAAGTTATTGAGATTGCCAGCACAGCCTGAGTAATAGAATGGGAAGCAAGTGTTCCTTCTTGCTTCATAATACCATCGTCTATATGAACCATTGCAAGTGCCGGCTTCCTGAGGCAAATTGCAAATAGCTAGAACATAAATATTTATTGTGAATTACTTTGAATAATTTAAAACTTTAAGTGAATTACCAAGTTTTACTATACAGTCATTGAGTGATTTATATTTGTAATGGCTTAATTGCTGGCTTGTGAACAAGGTATACTTCTCAGCATCTCTGAATATTGCTCATAAACAAAACACAATAAATTGTTGTAACTACATACGTATCATACATAATTTATGTATTTCTAACTGAGTATTATTTTATTTTATTTTTTAGTCTTTCATAATGGATTTACACCTGTCAGCAAGATAATCAGACTTTCAGCAAATGAGATGGCCATAGAGGACATAATGACATGCCAGACATGGGGAAGGAGAATATCCAGCAGCACCCTCTTCCTGACTAGATTCAATTACCATGGTTGTTTATGTGAAGAGATCTCTAATCCAGTGCTTTTTTAGGTCCTCCTCATTTCTTGGAGTGTATCAGCCACATCTCTCATGTTTTTATGTCCATTCACATTAATAGAAAATAGTTTGTACGGCATAATTTGCAGGTTTACTATTTATAGCTGGAGGTCAGAATCATGGGGGTCACCGCCAGGGGGGACAGGGACGCGTCCCCCCAATATTTTGGAAGGGGGCAACTACTTACACTCTAACTGTGACATAAACTGGCAAGTACTCTAAATACCTTTAAAATACATTGTTGGAAGAGGAATCAAATGTCCCAATATTTGTTTTTAGGCGTTGTTATTTCAACTTTTAGCCTCTAAAATTTGTACATATCTAAGAGAATATTGATTCGCCACCCCCCAATAATTTGGTGCTGGTGACGCCGATGGTCAGAATGCAGAATTTTTAATGGATCTAGATATGTCCTAACATCAAAACCACTATTGGACCAGACAGTTGGATAGAGTGAAGGGTTATCGGATCCTAAGTCTGACAAGCTGGATCCGGCCCAGTCAGATGGTCACGTTAGGACAACAATCTAACCTCCCACCCTTTTGTCTGAGGGGGAACGTGTTGTCATCCCAACTTATAACCCAAATGACATTTCAGTCTGAATTTTATTTCAATCTTAAAATAAAATTTATTGTTGGATTCCTTCAATGCTGAAAAGAGTTACATTGTCGGGGGGACATTGAAGACAAGAATTATGTCAATAAAGACAGGAGAAATGAATGCTAAGATTCATTGCTGGAAATTTATAAAAAGCTAAAATCCGATGCTTCAACAGGAGTTATAACATGCGAATCTCTTCTAGTGACCTACCTGTTGCTAAATAAGATCATATTAATTTATTAAGTGCCTTAATTATAATTTTTTTTATTGTCAGAACTTACTGAACTAATACTCTTTTATAATAATTTGGAAAGGTAAATAATATTTTTACCTAAATACAAGTATATATTTGTTAGGATAAAGTTAATAAAAATAAAATGTACTAAGCTGAACTTGCCTTTATTTACAGCAGGAACAACTTCATCAACAGGTATAGCTGGCTCATGTTTCTCTAAACATACCTTCTGGCATTCCATCATTGAGCTGAATCTATTAGGTGTTCCTCCACAACCATTATAAACAAATTCTTCACAAGTTTGACTTGGTATGTTAAAGAAGTATTTCTGCTCATATTTATCGCAATGGCCAACTTCTTTTTCAACAGAGCATGGATCTAAGTGAAATATGAAAAACTGATTAATAATGTTTCTCCCAATAATATTAAAAGAGGGGAAAGAGTTAGCAAAGAATTAAGTAGAGATGAAACAACTATAACACAGTGTACTCCATTTTATTGAGCCATAAATAGAAAGTTAATTTTGTCCCAATCAGGCAGAGGACCCAATAGCGCAGATATCATAAATTGGACATCATTTTAGGAAGCTTGCTCAAATTTAACTGTACTTCTTCGAATTTTAAAATTTCTGATGAACTCCAATTCGATATGTTTCCCGGTTGTTTCTTAATTTTGACATTGTCAAAATTTTCGGCAATATCTAAGTCCTCATATTATTATGAATAGCAAGCTTTAGGTACAAAAAAAAGAAAAAAAGAGAACTAAGGATATGAAAAAAATGATTGAATGAAAATAAGAGAAGGGAAAAGCTAAGAACTGAATTCAATTCTCTTGATCAAATTTTGTTACTATTAAAATTAGAAGTTCCAGAAGTTGAGGAAATGCTAAGAACTAACAGAGACACTGGGACTCATAATTTTTTTACATTCTGTTTCCAGAAAGGTTAGGAGTTCTAGTAAATTCTGGCCCAATTAATCCATGCTTTGCCCTGATAAAGTGATCATGATGAATTGACACACACAGACCATTTTGCAGGACTTGGTTATTTGGACCCAAAACGTGTATTTCCATTGAAAACCGGAAGTAGAAATTTTTCACAATCACATTTCTTTCCCTTACTATATATGTCATATATAGGTAAGTGAAGTGGGCCAGGATAGCCGAACAGCGGTGGTTCAAATCCGCCATGGGAGGGTTGACTTTTACTTCATGGAGTCCCCCCGGAATAAATCTTGACCTACCAACCAAGGTTAGAATAGGTTGGTTACACCTCTAGAGTATCCCCCCACCCCATATGCCACACATGGCCAGTTAGGGGTACCAAAAAAAAAAAAAAAAAATATATAGGTTAGTGAAAGTAAAAAACAACACTAAAAATTATGAAATAATTATCTTCCGATATTTATGAATATACAACAAAATTTGCAAATTTTATAAAAAATACAAAAATGCAATAAATAGTACAAAATTTTCTTTTGGTGTAAACGAATAAAATAAAATTATAAAACTGATTACAGTAAAACAATAACCACACCACAATCTTTTCAGAGGCATAGCAAAATTAAAAACTTTCGAAAAGAAATTATGAAAATCCTAAAATTCTACATGATTTCAGGTATTAATGCATCTCATATTACCACCTATTGATTTCGAAGTCTAACATGTTCCAATTAAATAGTAATCAGAATAAAAATTTTAAATAATTTTTTGTAAAATTTTCAATTTTTGGAATGTATTCATAAAAATCAATAAGTAATTAATTTCATACTTTTTAGTGCACCCTTTTTTTTACTGAATGAATAGTACTCCAAGTTGGTTTAATTTTTTTTTTTTTTTTTATTTATGGATATTTTTTATTTTCCAGTTTTTATTGGAAAGAGTAAAATTTGTAGAACACCATAGATTGGTTTACTAAACAAATTTAATTGTTTACTGGTTTTTGAAGTCGGTTTGATTCAATTGGAGTTTTATAAACACTCCAAAAGTTTAACATAAAAAAATACAAAGTCTGCACTTTGATTACAGAACTTTCACTTACCACCCTCCCTATTTTGACTAGAAATTAACTTCTTTTGAAAAAGGCGTTAAGTGCCATTTTATCCAAAATTACAATTTCATTTTCCTTTGAAAAGTACTGTCATAAGTAATTGACATTTGAATATATACAGCAGTGTATCTAGAGGGGGAGTTCGCTCTGCTCAGTTAATAAATCTGGCATTGCCAAAATGATTTATGTACGCCATTGAACAATCGAGGTTTTAGATCCTCTCTGACCGCATATCATGAATGGAAGTCAAAATGGTAGTTTTATGGCCTATAATACAGTGGAATGTAATATTCGAAGTAGGAGCACTTAAGTATTTTTCAGAAAATGACAGCAATATTATATATTGCTCAGGTGGGGACAGTTAATATTTCTTTATTTAAATTTATGGTTATGAGAGTAGTGATTTAACTAAATTGTATTCATTAAAGGTTATAGTTTATAGTATGTTTTTTCAACAGGTAAACATTTAGAGCACATTTTTGTGATAAAATTGCAAACAATGAGCAAATCCCCCAAAAAAAATTTGATAAGACTACCTCGGGGACGAACTCTACAAGTAAGCAAATGGTTCAGTTCTGATTGGTCTATCCATCTCAGTGAATTGGTAAACATGTAGAAAAATAAGGCACATATGGATTGAAACGAGTCGGTTAAAAAGGGATATATATATATATATATATATATATATATATATAATCAATAATATAAATTTCCATCTATTTTTTAAATTTACCTTTACAATTGCATTTGTTAGAAAAAGAAGAAAAAATGTTAAAGATAAATAGATTTGTAGAAGGAATATAAGGAACATAAATACAAATATAAATGATTTTTTCAAAATATATACAAAATTCACCTTGGAGATCTTTAAATAAATACAAAAAAAGTAAGTGATTTTTTTTCCCCAAACTGATAAAATAGAAGATATACATAATTAAGTTACATATTATTAAGACAGTCACAAATTTCCAAATTTTTTGATAAAAAAATAACAAATGTTAATCGATGTTGTAATACTAAAAATATGCCAGTAATAAGTATATACCTTGTCCTCTGAATTGGCCACATTGTCTTTCACACTGCTCTTCTGACATAAACCTATTTGCGTTGCCTTCACAGCCTCCATAATAAAATAATTTGCATGTTGCTGAGTTGGGATCATAATGCCAGGCTGGGATCTGAAATTTCAATTAAACAAAATATAGTGCCTAGTAGTGGGACAAGAATTTTTATAAAACTTACATAAAGTATGCATTTGAGTTATTATTCATATAAAACAGAAGAATACTTAACTATTAATGGTAGTTCTGAGGAATAATAGATTTACAAAGAATTTTTTTTTACATAACATTTTTGTAACTTCCATAAAATTAATGAAACTGAAATCAAACTATTTTTTAAGGAGTATTAATAGTGTTTTATTTCAAGTGACTATTCCCCGAAAAATTAATTATTATTTTCATAGATGATATCACAATTAAGTAATAGTATTGTTCTAATTTCCAAATCTAATGCGAATGAGAGTTTTGATTGCAGATTCAAAGGAAAAGATATAGCAAACCCTACTGGAATAGGAGGAGCTGCTACAGAAGAGGATTTCCATCAACAAGTTGCTGATTCTCTCAAGGAATAAAGAAGAAAATGCTGATATGGTCAGTGACAAAGCTATTCTAGAGATAGTAAAAGAGTACAACTACCTGGACAAGACCATAATAGATAGATCTGGTAGTATTGATCAAGAAACAGCGAATAGAATTTCAAATCAATAACAGTACTATTGCACCCTGTGAAGTAGGTAGAGATGTAAATATGCATATTTACAAAGCTCATAGATATATAGCTAATGTTCCTTAAATATGCTTGATGATTGACAAACATGTCTGCCGAATCATTGCTGCTGAGATGGAGTTCTTCGGCAGAATAGCAGAGACAAACCATTAGAGAGCAATTAGAGATTAGATCATAGAGGACAGAGAGTTGAAATGGTTTGAACATGTATGTGGAATGGAGGATGTGCGAGAATCCAGAAGAATAATAGAAGCAAAGCCAACATCTAAGAGAACATAGGACGGCAAGGGATTTCCTATCCGAAACGTATCCAAAGAATGAGGACATTAGATGGAGGTCTCTCCACACCAATAATGGCTCGAAGAGGAAGAGGAAGAAGGAGAAGAAATGAAATATATAAATAATAAAGTAAAATTAACTATTTTGGAAGATAAATCCTTTAACAGCTTAGTGCTTGGGACGAAAGTTGCACTGAGAAGCTAAGCGGGTCTGCTGGCTTTTACACTCCCCAAACTAAGGCGTGCAGGGCACTCTCAGCTGCTGACTGCGTCAACTTCTTCAACTCATCATAACCTTCTCTGACTATTTCTTGATTTTTTATTTATTTTTTAGGATTCTATAATAACTTTATCATTACTTGAATCAATTAAAATGCTAGATTATCGATTGCAATAACAGATTACATGAGTGCGAAATAAAACAGTAAATATCACTAAAAAACACAGAGGACTATCGCTCAGAGCGTCTAGAACTCGAAATGAATAATAGTAAATATGTCCTTCACGACCCCTGACGGTAGCCAGGGGAGGGTAAGGACATATTCCCCGCTTCCCCGAACGGAAGACCCAGATGATAGGCAGCTACCCAAAACAAATATTTCTGAAATAGAGACACCCCTGCAGCCTATTGGCCGCTAGATGTACTAATTAAGTCTCCGTGGATCCGCTAGGATATGCCTCAGTCACAATAAGTTATCTTGTGCGAATCTGAGGACGTTAAATAAGTGAAAAACTGATTGCGAGATATATCGTCTTTAGCTACTGTGGACCGGTGGCCCGCCACGAGTTATCTTGTTGTCTGCTTGTGGGGACCGACTTTTGTGATATATCGTCCAGAGCCAGAAAAATCCCATATTTCTGAAATCAAAATTTAACAAAGGATATATCATGAAAACTGACTTTTAGATCTTAAACAGATTTTAATAAATTTATTAAAAAAATTTTTACAATCTCATTTCTAAAGTAGGGAAACCATGGTTAAAAAAACATTTTGGTGTGATGCGCGCAACACAGAACTTTCCCTTACGAACTTACTTAGATTAGAAATCGACGTTTTTGAAACTATTTAAACGCAATTCCTCAACTTCACACATTTATATGCTTAAATTTGTATATATCCATAACTTAAAGAGTATGTGTATAGAAAACTTGAAAGTTCTCAGTAATTTTCGATTCATTATTGCTTATTTTTACGTTCACTTACCTATATATGAAATATAGAGTAAGGGGAAGTATTGCGATCGTGAAAAATTTCGACTTCCAGTTTTCAATGGAAATACATGAAAATATTTTTGGGGTCTCCTGAGTCCAAATAACCAAGTCCCGCGGAATGGTCTGTGTGTGTGTGAACAGACTAGCTCAAAAACCATAAACGGTGCGAACCTGAAATTGGGTATTTAGTGTATGTATATGCCCGCGATTTGACAGCAAAAATTTCATCAAAATTGGTCAAAGGGAGGGGGTACTTTATTTAATAACTTCTTACGTTTTTTTCGATTTTCTCAAAAACGGCTCTAATGATTTTGATTAAACTTAGTTTTTGATGCATTAATATTCCCGACATATGACTAAAAAATTTCATCAAAATTGATCAACCGCAGGGGGCACTTTACTTAATAAATTTTGTATCATTTTCACGTGTTTTTTTTATTTACTCAAAAACGGCTTTAACGATTGTGATCAAACTGGGTATTTGATGCATGTATATGCCGAAGATGTGACAGCCAACATTTCATCAAAATTGGTCAAACGGAGGGGGCACTTTATTTCCTAACTTTTTATCCAATTTATACCTTTCTTTCGATTATCTCAAAAACGGCTTTAATGATTTTGATCAAATTCCCCATGTTTTACGAAAATAAGGTGTTCTTTAATATCAGGTAAGCTTTATCGTTATTAAAATGTTCTGAGGGGGCTTAAATGGGGAAGGGGCCTTTTTTGTTTTCCTGTAAAGTACCCTTGTTTTTGTTTATGTGGAAAAATTAACTGTCTCTCATTACGCCTAAAAGAGATTGCTAAATATGAAATATGAAAAAACTCAAGTAAACATATAGAGGAGAAAAAAAAAAATATTCCGTCAACTCATAAAATACATCGAGCACATGCATGCGGCAGAGTACGCCTTAATGACAGACCATTGTTCATAATTAAAGCCATTCTGTTCATTTAATGGAAACTATTTGTTTCATGGTAAATGATGTTTTCAACAACTACATAGAGAATTATAAAATCAGACGACTTGGAGTATTATGCTTACATTGCCGAATTACCACAAGTAAAAACTTTTATTTAATAATAAAAAAATTAGTGTTTTTTATAGAGCAAATAAAAACAAAAATAAGAAATGAATTTGGAAAAATGTGTCTTTGAGAAGTGGCAATTAACAAAACACATCAATTTCTAATTTAAGTAAGTTGGTAAGTGAAAGTTGTGTGTTGCGCGCACGCACCAGATTTTTTTTTTTTAAGGGACCTAATTTCATGAACAGTACATAATTTTGTCAACAATAAATAAAGTGCCTCCTCCGTTTGACCAATTTTGATGAAATTTTGGCTGTCACATCGCGAGCATATACATATTCACAATCACAATACTTTCCCTAATTATATATTTCATATATAGTTAAGTGAAAGTAAAAATTAATGTGAGGATTAAAAGGCGACCAGTTATTTAGTCTTAACAAATTATATTTATTTAATAATAGCAAAAGTTTTTTTATCCTCGGTGCTGAATGCGGTTAATAATTTATATTGTTCTATAATTTAATTTTTTTTTAAAAACACTATAACTATTTATAGAAAAAGTTATCATTCCATTCAGCACTGATGATGGCTGAAACATTTGCTGTTATAAAATAAATATAATTTTTTGACACTTAATAACTGGCCGCCTTTTAATCCTCACATTAAATACAACTAAAGTCTCAAGAAAAGGGAAAGAAATAAAAAAATGTATATACGTGAACCCATTTGATTATGAATGTTACTTGCTGGATGTATAGCGAATATCGTTTTGTCTCACCAATCTACGTCAAAACAAAGATTTTAGTGATGAGCTCACCTTTGAAATCTCTCAAATTAAATGATTTCTTTGTTTTGCCTTTTTATATGAAATTCTCGCTTAGTATAATAAAAACTTGAAGGATGCACTCCTCCAATACATCAAATTTAAGATTCATGGCCAAAATAATTTTTACAATCTTGAACTGATTTTCTAAAATGATCACAAACAAATTTATTGAAACATGAAGAAAATGTCTTTCGGGTCAGGTATTGATTAAGAGATAAAAACTGAATGACAGAAGGAGAAAATCGGGCAGCAGTGGGAGTTGGGGGTAAGGCTCCACTGTTAGATCATGCTTTCTCTTAACTACTTATGTTTTTAAAGTTAAAATGAAATGGATTTATTTACATAGGTAATTTCATGTAAAGTATAAATTATAATTCATCAATTCAATCCATAGAATTAAATTCTTAAATAAAACCCTCATAAAGATGACAATGCTGTATTAGATGTACTTTAGTGTGAAAGTCCAAGAAATATCTTATAGGACTTTGTATACTGAAACCAGTATTCAGGATCGATGAAGATCTGTAAAGTACTCTGGGTGGGTTCCCTCAGAACACACACAACAACGGAAAAATCATACTTCATCAAAAAAATCAGGGCCCTTCACATAACTACTAAAATTAATTAAATTTACTAGAACCAGGAGTAATAATTTATGTATTTCCAAATGAATTCAATGAAAAAAAAAAAGAGAACTTAACTCTTCATAAATTAGAGTATTATTTCAAAATGTTCACTAAAAATACAAGATTCAAAATAAATTATTAACCTGCTTGAGGCAAGGACCGGGTGCAGCAGGGAAGTAACATATATTTTCATATGGATGCTGCGTAACAGGTGCGACATCTGTTGCTTTGACACATCGGCTCCTGCATTCCTCTTCCGAATCAAATCTATTACCATTACCTTGGCAACCTCCATAGTCAAACACCTGGCAAGATTGAGTGGCTTGATCATAATGCCATTGCCTGATTGTACTATCGCATGGTCCAACAACTCTAGGCAATGTGCAAACATCTATAACAATTGAAAAAATATATATATTAAAACAACACTATGGGCAAGACACTTAAATGAGTAGACTAAATCTTTCATTACACTACAAGCTATATGACCATATATCAGAAATAATTTACAAGAAAAATCATGTAATTTTAGTTTTTCAAATTCTAATTAAAAATATTTTTACTAATATCATATATCACTAAATAATTATTCATTATTTAATAAATTTGTAAAATATAATAATCCTTTCTAATCTAAATATAGATAAGAGGAACTGTGTAAAATAATAAATCCAACATTCACATTTTATATACCTTGGACATTTCCACAAGAAAATTCGCAGTCCTGCCGGGAAGTAAATTTATTGCCATTTCCACCACAACCTGAATATCTGAACTGTTTGCATATACCATCTCGTCTGTCATAAAACCACCGAATTTCAGAGCCTGAACAGCTTCCTGAATCGCTTCCCAAAAAGCACATATCTAAAAATAATATGATACCTTTATTAAAAGCAAGATCTTGCAAGGAAAATGAGGCTTTTAAATTTAAAGGAAGTGATCATTGGTGGTATAAAAGTTAGCTAAGCATCATACCTGGAGTAAATATCAATGGACTTTCTTGCGGGAGGGACTTTATGTCACAACGCCTTTGACACTCAATCAATGAAACAAAGTTGTTGTTATTGCCTCCACATCCACCGAAATAGAATGGTCTACACTGCTTTATTAATGAATCATAGAAATATCTTTCAGTGTAATTTTGATTACATAATTCCCCTTCCATTGGAGGCAGTACACAAGTATCCAGTTCTGTAAAAATAACCGTTCAGTTGAAATAAATTGCAGATAAACTATAATAATTAAAAAAAATGGAATAGGTAAATGAGGGAAAAACCAGAATAGATTTTAAAAATCAAGAAGTTGGATTGAAAGTTCTGCTTTGGCCCTTCTTATTTCAAAAATATGAAAAAAAAAGTAAAAATATACAAATATGTTTTATTGAGTTTTTGACAGCTGAACGACCTTCATCTGAGCATAAATTTCATGATTTTAATATCAGTCTAAAATGAATAAAATCTTGGATGTTAACTTATAATAAAAGCTAATTCAGAAGGATGTTTATTTTTTGTTAAATGTGTGCATGTATTGTATAATTTTATTGATTCGTATGGATTATATATATATATGTCATTCTTAAATTATTAGTTTGTTCAGTATTCCATTCCACATGCATAAATCAAAGTTAAAAAAAATATATTTATTTTAAGTTTTAACAAAATACCAATTCATAACATAGCTATTATTTTTTTAAAGATAAAACTTACCAATTCTTGGAGGACATGCTTGTTCACAATGCTCTCTATAATCAAAGTTATTTTCATTACCACCACAACCAGAATAATGGAAAGGCAAGCACTTGTTTTCAGCAAAGTCGAAGTACCACTTAGGCTGTTTCTCAAAGCAATTGCCCTTCTCTCGGGGCAGTGAGCATTCCTCTGTGTTAGCATTTGTTAGGATGGT
The DNA here is from genome assembly GCA_911387785.2 of Aelia acuminata. NCBI lineage: Eukaryota > Metazoa > Arthropoda > Insecta > Hemiptera > Pentatomidae > Aelia > Aelia acuminata. The sequence continues at coordinate 47,410,339 of OU426981.1, forward strand.
TAGTAAAGTATTATTATAGGAGAACATTCGAATCATTATTATAAAAAATAAATGAAACAGTATAATAATAAATATTGACACTACATCAATCTAAGAATTTAATTGATCTAAGTGTACAGGTTTAATATGCCTATTAGAACTGATCATGCAGATAAATTGTTATATAAAAATACTCATACAAACAAGTGTGAAATACCATGCTACCAACACCATAATATTTTATATTCATTATAAATCATACAGCAATATGGTTTAATAAAGATGAAATTCAAGATAAAGGGTAAACTAAAATGAATATTTTTATAGTGCTTTTTTATTATTTTAATAATAATGTTACTTGCCCGAGGTTCATGTGTTAGTACATTACTATTGTGCGAGAAATATTTTTATCTATTAAATTATAAAAGTTAAATGGTGAGGGGGACTTAATAAAATTGTGTATGTTAGAGTAATTTTTGATTACATAGTCATAGATATGTATATATGCAAGCATTCAATAAATTAACAATAAAAAATAAGTAGGGAAGAGGGGGTTGGATACAAATTTATTTATCACACCGGGTGTACTGATGTCGGTATTTCTAAGTTTTCATCCTTTAATTGCACATAAAACATAGACACTGCGTCTTTTTGAACACAAATTCCTCTTAATTCCTGCCACCACGGCCAGTGTTTTTCCTAATTCGTTTATTCCAAGAAGTGAAATTTTTTCGTGCTAAGCAAAAAGAAATACATAGTAGTGTGTGAGGACTCTTTTATTACCTTGTGTCAACCAATATTTCATTGTAACTGTTCACATTAAATGTATTTCACTGCATATGTAAATATATTGCTGATGGTAAAATTAAAAAGTTGTCTGACACCATGAATAGTTAACAATAATCAATTATTTGAAAAATGATAATTTTATTACTAAATCTAATTTAAACATGATAACACTTAAAACTTACCTCCAAAATAATATATGCATAAATATAATCGACCAACATATAAATTAATAAGCACAATAATACTGATTAAATACACCATGTTTAATCTACTTTAATCATAGGGAATGCTAAAGCCCTACACCACAACCAAAACTAGCTATGAAAGCAGTAAATTCTAACCAAATGGCTACAAAAGCGGGGACTGCCCTCAGCAAATCTACAATTTAGACAAATTTTTTTTACCTCTTCTATAGCCCTGGGTCATAGAGGGAATATCGTTTTCGCCGGAGAAGCAAAACGATTCACATTCACCTCTTGTATTGAAACGGTTTTCATTTCCTTTACAACCACCATAGAAAAACTGTTTGCATTTCTGAGTTTTATAATCAAAGTACCATTTACGTTTATATTTTTGGCAGGGACCAGTATCTTTTTTAAGGTTGCAGATCTCGGAAGCTACAAATTCATTTTATTAGGATCATGAGCTAACTAAATCATTCATTAACATATAGTATCAATATTTAAATTAGAAAAACATAAATGCCAAAGGAGTATTTAATTATTTCTTTGAAGAAGTAAAGCATGAACCTGAAATGTAATCTTTAAAAAAATTATAATGAAAGATTATGACATTTCAATTTAGAAAAAAACCATACTTTGAAGTATAGCAGTTACGAAAACTGAGGAGTTTTATAAGGAAAAAATTGAATTAATTTTTAAGATGACCATTGAAGTCAACTCAGAAGGTAAAAACATAATTGCTAAAAATAGATACAAATATAATTAATGTATTAAAATTAATGTTATTAAAAGCAGGGAAAATTTGAAAAAAGTAGCATTAAAGTGATATTAATAAAGGTTTAAATGAGAGCTTCACAATTAAAATTGAAGCGTGTTCCAGACCTATCCATGATAAGTGCTCAATATTAATTTCACAAGCATTAAAAAAAAAATTGTAAATAAAATCAATTAATCACAAGCAAAACAAATATATAAAGTTATAACAATTGAATAAAATAAGGCTAGATCCAATTATTTTATACACGGTAGTAGAGCTGCTCATAAAATTAGCATAGAATAAAATTCAAAGTTAAAAATATATAAGCCAGATTCTGAAACTATTACTAGCCTCCTACTTCACAGCAACGAACATAGAAATTTGGATCTCTATAGAGATAATTAAAATTTCAAACTATGACCATCAAAAATCTTTAGGGTCAAGAAATAAAACATTGATAACCTGATTGGGTAAATTAAAAAAAAAAAGAAAAGAATTGTTGAGATTACAGGACCAAATAATAATAATAAAAACGAAATAATTACTAAGCACGATCAATGATGAGTGACCTAAGATTTGGTTTAAATATTATCAACATAATAATTTTTTATCCTGAGTTATTATTTCTGAATAAATAACACTATTATATCTGTGTTGATATGATATTACTTCTAGTCCACTGACAGGTTTACCTTTCATTTTTCCAGGCTGCAAACATTTTATCTTACAAGCTGATTCAGTAAGGAAGTTGTTTTTGGTCCCTTGACAGCCACCATAATTAAATGTAGAACATGTTTGAGTTTCTTTATTGAAGTACCAACGAGTGAAATTGCCTGCACAAGGCCCAGATTCCAACTTCTGATCACAAGCATCTGTTTATAAAGGAACATAAACAACATTTAGAAAAAGGCTAATATTATTATTCATATTTACTCAATTTTAAATAATGCATCAAATGATTTAGTACCAAGATATTCCTGAGTTCCACATAATTCATCACACTCTTCTCTTGTTTCAAATCGGTTTGTGTTTCCAAGGCAGCCACTGTAAATAAACTGAGAACAAGTTTTTCTTTCTCTGTCATAATACCATCGGGGGTAGTAACTTTTGCAAGGGCCTTCGATTTTGGGAAGGTAACATCTTTCTGCAAATATAAGCATTAATTGAATGAAATAAGATACTATAATTAAGTATTTCATTTAAATTTCACTTGGAATCCAATCAACAATCTTGAAAACACTAAAAAATGACAAGGCCACAAAATTTATACTGTTTAACGGAGAACTGGATAAAGGATCCCCTCGACTGTGAATTAAAGCTGATAAAAAATCATGGCAGGGCCACTGGATACAGCCCCTCCCCCATGAATTACCCTTTATTACCCCTAATTATCAATAAAATTTTAAGCAGTTGTTAATAATGAGATATTTTTGGGGGGAGGGTGGGAATAATAATATAATAACAATAATATGCATTGTAATTTACACACAAATAAATTAAGGTTCAATAATCTAATTCTTAAGTTAAATCATAATACAATAAAATAATATTTTACAGAAATGGAAACTAGACTTTTAATGTAGCTAAATACAATTTGTTCTTCGTAATCTAATAACTTAAAAAAAATATTAAATTTTTTACTGATTCGAAATCAATACAATGGATTAATTACCTCTTCCTTTTGCTTCAACACAAGTAGCTTTACACTCTTCATTGCTTGAAAACCTATTACCGTTGCCACCGCAATTACCATACCAAAATCTGGAACATCCACCATACTCCATGTCAAAGTACCATTTAATTGTGAGATTACGGCATTCACCCAAAGCCTTCGGTAGTGAGCAGAATTCTGATTTTTAAAAAAGAAGAGATAAATTAAGAATATAATAAAATTGTAAAAAAATAATAATTCCTTGACGATAAATACCTCCTTTATGAACTGGTTTAACGTCACATCCTCCAAAGTCATCATCTTCTGCAGCTTTGATTCCATCCAGGCAGCAACCATATTTAGAGGCTGCACAAGTACAATTTTGAGAAGCATCAGGAGCTGGTGTTCGTCCGTCAGAACAACAACCAAATTCAGTATGCTCACAGCCGCAACCTTTAAACCATTAAAATTAACTGTCAAAACTGTTCAATAGTGAAAAATATAATGGGGTAAACTGGACAGTTATTGACACCCTTAAGACTACATTTCTGTGGTGAAATTAAAAAAAAAAGTTTATGAAGGGATCAAATTGAAACTTCCTATAGCTCCTCTTTATCTAGCTTTATAAAGACTCAAGAGGTTTTTTTGGGCCAAAAGTTCAATAGTTTTACCATATGGCAATATCTACTGTAAAAAGTGCAAAAACTAGTTATTGACACCCTGTGGATTTAATTGTGAAATCTTCTCTATGGTTAGTTTGTTAAACAATTACTTCATAGATGACTTAGAGGACCCTTCAAACATTAGATTCATGTACATCTTGAAATAAAATTAGGACTTGTTTACTTATTTCTTTAAGATAAAGTTTGGGGTGTCAGTAACTGTCTGGTTTACCCTACAAAATTACTATGAAACAAGTAACCTAATATGACCCACATTAGTTTCAAAAACAACAACTATTATCGAGCAACTTCTTAAGATATTTTAAAAATAAGAGAAAATCTTATAAGCCTAAAAAAGTAGTTTTAAAAATAGATATTGAAAAACAAAGTCAACTATAAGAGCTGAAACAGCTCTGAAACTTATTAAAAAGACATTAGTCACAATATTGTCTAGTTATGAATTATCTGAATCCACCAACTTCAAAGATAAGAGTGAAAATAAATTCAAACTAATTTTGTGAAAAAGTCTGCAATAAATATTTTATTGTATCAAAAAAATACTGTGGTAATCATTCAATTAAAATTCAATCCATAAATTATATAATAAATATATGCTAGTTAGGATGATAGTGGGAAGACTGAGTGATACCTTGATGACGAGGACCCCTGGCGGTGGTGACCCCGTCGGGACAACAGCCGAACTGGTAGGTGTGGCAGGGGCAGCCCTGGTAGTCAGGCCCGGCAGCTGGGGTGTAGTTGTTAGGGCAGCATCCATGCGGTGTGTACTGGCAGCCACAGCCTTCATTTGAGGGCCCACGAGCAGCTGTCTTGTTGTCAGGGCAACAGCCATAGGGGGAGTACTCACAACCGCATCCTGCAAAATTATTTTATCATCAATACAAATTTAGTTCTTTTAACTAATAAGTTTAAGATAACTGAGGTCGTAGATTACCTTGGAAGTTGGGTCCCCTAGCAGGAACAATATTATCAGGGCAACATCCATAAGGTAATAGAAGACAACAGCCTTCTTTGTTCGGTCCATGGGCCATAGTGATGTTATCGTCACAACATCCGTAGGGTCCTGCAGCACATGCTGGAGGAGGCATTGGGCAACCTTCATTATTAGGCCCAGTAGCTGTTGTGTTACCTAAAATGAGGATTACTATACACTTAAGGGAATCACCTGTTAATGAGTACTATGTCAACAGAAGTATAAAATGGAAAAAGAAAAAATATTCCAATAATTAGCAGGTCTTGTCTAATGCTTTTGAAACACGATGTTGGAAAAGTATCATTTTTAAAGTAAGAGATGATTAGAGTAAGTATCATTATTAGAGTAAGAGATGAAATCTATTTCAATAGTTCCTCACCATCAGGACAACAACCGAATTGTGATTTGCTGCATAGGCAACCCAAAAAGTCAGTACCTAAAGCTGGTGTCATCTGATCCTGGCAACACCCATAAGTTGAATTTTCACACATTATTTCAGTTACATTTTCTGGGAATTCAGTAGTACTCATAACTAAAAAGAAATTGAAACAGTATATCAGAATAATTACAAAGCAAATCCTGATGTATAAATATTACAGAGCATTAAATATGTTTGACCGTAATCATCTATTACCTTCATCATCACATCCCATTCCATCAGGGCCTAATGCAGATGTAATTCCATCAGGGCAGCAACCATAAGATGTTTCGTTACAGCTTGGGCAGCCTTGGTTATCAGGTCCGGTTGCAGACAAAATACCATCAGGACAGCAACCAAATCTAGCAAAATACATACAAAATATTAACATGAAACAAATTATTTAATAATTAAATTCATACAATAAAACTCTAATAATACAATAAAACTCTAATAATTGAATAAATTCAAATTCAATTGAATAAAGTAGTATAATAAATAATTTCAACTATATAAGTGGATCAGAGATTTTAGAAGACTAATACTTTATACCCAAAGAATCCTTTTGCAGGTATACTAGTAAGCATAAATTCGTCAAATATGATATGAGATATATATATGAATATAAAGCCTTCTCACTCGCTGGAGCTGCAATCCATAGAAACAGTAGTTTCTTCAAATGGGCATCCATAGAATTCATTGCCCAGAGCAGGCGTGATTCCATCTTGACAGCAACCAAACAGAGATAGCTCACAGTAAGTTGGTGGGCAGTCTTTCCCTTTCGGCCCTTTAGCTGGGGATACACCATCAGGACAGCAACCAAATTCAGTATCCTTACATGTTTCAATCCTCGGACAGTCTATTATTAAATGAATGTTTGTTAATTATTTAGAGTGGTATTATAAATAGCACAACTATGCTTTTGAAAGGTTTTTTACCTTGACCAAATGGACCTTTTGCGGGAGTTTTATTGTCTGGACAACAGCCAAATTCAGAAGTGAAACACTTACTACGTCTTGGCCGTCTTTTACATTTCTTCAATTTTTGTTCTTTCTTCAAAGCTTTCTCAATTGAACTTGGAGTTGTCACATTGAATACAGCTGAAATTACACAATAAGTATAAATACAAATAAATATCAAACAAAACTTTATCTATTTATAACTAATTATAAATATATATATATATATATATATATATATATACATATATTGAGAGAGAGAGAGAGAGAGAGAGAGAGAGAGAGAGAGAGAGAGATTAAAAAAATATATATATAACTTATTTACCTTTTACGTATGAAGTAGTTTCTACTTCGGAAGTTACTTCAGGCATGTCTGAGCTGGGACTTGCAGTGGATAATGGTTTAATCGATGATTCCGAAGATACTTCAACTTCAGTAGAAATAGATACTGAAACTTCAACCTCTGTTGATATGTCAGCAAAACTAGTAGCTCCAGATGAAGTAACTAATGGCTGGCTGGTAGAAGATTCAGAAGTTGTGCTTTCTACTAACTCTACGCCAGATGTACTACTGTCAGAAGATGAAGTTGGTAATTGACTAGTTTCAAAAGACGGTGAACTAGTCTCTCCTGGTAATGAACTTGAGGAACTAATTCCAGCAGCTACTGAACTTGTTTCAACTGATACAGAACTTGACTCAGCACCTGCAGAACTGGATATTATTGATTCTGAAGTTGTTTCTGTTACACCTTCTGATACAGTTGAACTAATAGAAAACCAAGATGATATGGATGATCCAAAAATACTTGAAGTTATTCCAATACCTTCTGTAGATGTACTATAATCTCCTGATGCAGGACTAGATCCACCAGAGCTTTCTGTGATCGACATATCTGTTGAAGCCACCAGAATGTTTTCAGTTGAAGTATCACTTGATGAAGAAATTGTAACATCTGAAGATAAAGTATTTATAGTTGGGGAACCGGAGGATTCTGAATTAAGTGTAGAGCTTTCAGGGGAAGAACTATCGGAGCTTGTTTGTGTAGGATTAGTGGTATCAGTGGAAGTAAGTTCTGATGAAATTGAGCTACCTTCACTAGCTGACTGATCACTTTGAGGTATTTCAGAAGATAGCCCTTCACTGGGTGATGCAGGGTTAAATGTGGTGGAAACAATATCCTCACTGGAAACAGAGTGACTAGAATCAGTAACAACTGTTGATAATTCTGAATCACTTTCACTTTTGCTCACAGAACTCAAAGTAAAAGAGACTTCATCTGTCATCGAAACAGAAGAATCAGACTTTTCAGATGAAGCAACAGGCGATGAATCACTTACATCTGATATTCCACTAGGGCTTGTAACCTCAAGACCTACACCACTGACAAGAGAAGTGTCAGATACTCCCAGGCTTTGAGAAACTATTGGAATATTGGTAACATCAGAAATATCTGACACAACACTAGAGCTTTCAGCAACTGAAGAGCTAGACACTTCAGGAGGAGTAGAAGACAAAGATGGTGAACTAGTTACAAGGGGCGAAGCTGGGATTTCACTAGTGCCTCCTGAACTATCTAACTCAGTAGAAGGTGGGACAGAAGATATTGGGGCTTGGCTAGTTCTTAGGCTGCTGTCTGCAGCAGGTTTGGCAGAACTAATAGTAATCAGATCCTCAGAGAAACCTCCAGAACCTTCATCTTCATCAGGATTATCTGTTATCTCTTTTATTTCTTTATCAGTCAGGGTTATAAGATCCTGAAATGAGAAATAAGGATAATAAAAATTAAATTTAGTTGATAGTTTATGGAACTGAAACAAAAAAAATAAAATATGTTTACATCTTCAGTGCTTGAGTCCAATTTGCTATCTACTTTAATATAACTTCCTTCAGTAATTATTTCATAATCATAATCTTCACCTTCGCATTCATCGTAATCCTCACTGATGACTTGAGTTGGTTCTACAGGAATAACTTCATCTAAATATAGAAAATAAGAACAAATATTAATTTTAATCCTCAACAAAATTAAAAAGTATAAATTGTTTGAATCAATCACCTTCTCCACAAGGGTGCATATTGCAATCTGCAGTGGCTGTTTCAATATTATCGACCGAACATTCCTTGATGCTCACAGTTTGATTATCTTTGACGCATAATATTTTTCTGGTCATCCTTCCACCACCGCAAGGTTTGCTACACTAATATAAACCACAAAATGATTTCAGCACAGCCTAATTATTCATTTTATATCAAGAAATAAGAATTATTTTAGAACTTACACTTGAATAGGGGCCGTAAAACCATTCACCTTTACATTCACCCTCAACTTTACATTCTTGCTTTTCTTCATATTTTTTGGAGGCATCACATTTTGAATTATCGACTTTCTTAAAAGTATCACCATCAAATGTAGCACAAAATACCGACCTGGTTTGCACTCCAGTACCACATTTTGCTGAGCACTATTGAAAGAAAATGTAAAATTAATATTCATGTCAGAAAATAATAATAAAAAATAAAAATTTAAAATAATTGTTAGAGATTATAAAATTGAATTATAAAAATTATTACTTACAGCACTCCATTGTGATGCATACCACTGACTAGCACATTGTACGTACGTACAATTTTGAACTAATTTGGGCTTGCGATATTCATGACACATTGAATCAGGGTACGGTTTTCCATCTTTACTGCCACAATAAGCAGTTCTAGTTTCAAATGCAAGACCACATTTATCACTACACTAGATAAAATAAAAATAATTGTAATGTGTGCCAATGCCATAAATATTTTTTGAAGTTTTAAAGATATAAGGAATATTTACCCCTGACCATTTACTAGTAATCCAATCGACACCATCACAAGGTCTTAAATTGCAAGGCTTCTCGGACTCTGGCCTTTGCCCACCACACTGAGAATAATCCAGGATTTCTATCCTATTGTCTATTTTACTGTAACAGTGGACATCTCTCCTTTGCTTGCCATCTCCACACAAACGATCACACTACACATCCATTTGAAATACTTTGAAAATCATAGTAAGTCCAATTAAAATTTATATAAAACTAATACCATTGCAAGCAAATATTAAAAATATACTAACTGGTTTCCATGGTCCAACATGCCAGGTAGGACAAGGTGTAGTTTCTTCACATGCCTGTGTTGTAGAGGGTTTAGGTCCTGCTTCTGCACAAACAGTATCATCGACTAGAGTTGTTTGTCCAGAGCCATCATCTTGAGTACAGTAAACCTGGTAACATTCAATAAGGGGATATATTTAACAATGTCAATAATAAAATGTTATAAAGGAATTAAGGTAAAAAAGATGATTAGTGTCATTTTATAACTATTTTTTTTTAAAAGAAAATATTATCGATACCACTGAAGAGAAAAATAATGAGTAATATACATTTATGTATAAACATAAATGTATATTGTGTGCTAAAGAATTTTTCTTGTTAGGTTAAACTTTATTTGTATTTAAAATGAGTTGGTATTATCATAAGATAATACCAACTCATTTTAAACACAAATAAAGTTTAACCTAACAAGAAAAATTCTTTAGCACACAACATGCTAACCAGGATGAGCACTCTGAATAAAACGCTTTTCTTTTCCATTAAAATATTTAGAAGATAAATTAAAATTTTGAAACAAGCTTCTCTGAAGTTTTTCATCAATACGAGTCCTTTTATTTTATATACAATAGTTCAAAAAATGTCTATTGGGCTGATAAGAAACAAACAATTTTCTAAGAGAAATAATAATTTCAAACATCTTTTTTTCACAGTATAGTAAAATAAAGAATAACTTCAAAAAGGCCAAAACATAAAAACCTGTCTTGTTTTTGTTCCATTTGCGCTGCAGGTAACAGAGCAGGATGACCAGTCAGATGTAGTCCATTTGGGAGGGCACGAAGTTAGTGAGCATCTCTGAACCGAAGCAGGCACAGTAGTAGGATCACAAAGCTCGTTTGAAGCCCGACTTGCGTCATGACGAAGTGCACACCACACATCTCGCTCTTGATAGCCTACATGTTGAAAATAAAGAGTGGGTTTCATTGAACTTTATTTTTAATAAACATTAAATAAAGATCATTGGTTTTCAGTGAACAAAATCAAACATTAGATCACTTTATTACGATTTCATGCACGTTAAAGTAGTGAGAAGAGTAATTTAACAAACTGAAAAGATAACTTACCACTGCCACAAGTTGTATTAGATGCAGACCATTCACCAAATTGCCACCTGTAGCCTTGACGAGATACTTCATGGACTGTACCTTTTGGAATGCTATACGTATATTCGATGCCAGGATTACGTTCTTGATATAAAAGCTAAAAAATATAGTTTATTTTATTTATGTAATACAACATTAAACAAATTAATACCTTTTGGTAAGATATAATTGATAAGTATTAATTAAATGATTAATATTGATAAAGTAAAATTCAAGTTGATTTTTAATACAATAAAACAACTTAAACACCAATTAGCATAACCTTGTCTCCTTACCACAACATAAATAACTTCATTGGTTGGACCAAGAGCAGTGATAGATTCTGGTGTGGAAAGGCCAAATGGTTTCTTGCGGCTGTATGTGAATGTAGTGCCAGCAAATTTTAAACTTCTTGGAAAGTCAATTCTCCAATCTCCGTTCAAATAATAATGACCCGTTTTGTTTCTTATGGCTTAAAATTAAAACATATCATGTAAAAATTATTAAAAAAAAAAAAGTAAAATGATCACACATCAGTTAATAATTCTCTAGCTCACCTAAATAATTGTTTGATGGTCTCTTTTCTACAACTTTGATGTTAGTAGCCCCAGCAGGAATGAGAAATAGATCATTATATCCTAAAATTTAAAAAAATTGTGAAAGTATTATAAATAATAAAAATTAAATAATATATTAATGAAGATGGATCATAAAAATTGTGGATAGTACCATGTTTTCACGCTTACAACCACAAATAACAAAATAAATTGGGAGAACAAAATGTAACTGTTTCACATCACAATTCATTCATAATTTTGATACAAGAACAATTATTAGGATTTTAATAACATCAATGAAACGGAAAGTTTAAAAAAAGGGATAATTATGAAATGTTCATAACTTTGCAGGTTTCTTTGAATGATACAATAGGAAGTTTTAAAAGTTTGACTTGTTTTCTGCTTTGGCATTCTTTCCAATTTATGCTTTCAATGAGGATTTTAGATGTTTCTAACCAACATTAAAGATCACTTGAATGATGGAATGTAAAGATATAAGTGTTTTCAAAGTAGATCGGGTCAGAGAAGCGGGATTTCGAAATGGCTTTCATAGGTTGAGAGCTTAATTCTTACTGAAGGCTAGAGTAAGTGTTGGAGGGTCTAAAATAGAATTGTCACAATTTACAGTCCACCCAAGTAACATAATGAAGCTCCTAACCTACGAAACTAACCATAGGAGGTAAATTTATCTCAGCAAGTAGAGTGTTAAGATATGTACTACTGACAGCTATGTACGAAAGGAAAATTGAAATAGAGGATGAAGAATAAAAGTGTGGACATGTCTTTACTCTGAGCTCAAAACTTAATTTTTAGTAATGATAAATTTTTCATTACTATTTTAATCATGATCAGGATACATTTTTCATACTCTAACTACACAATAATTGCAAGAGGGATTAATAATTCAGTTCGATATAATTACCTGTAATAAATCCAGTGTCTTCTACGACGCCAGTAGTAGTAGTACATGAGCTACCATCACCTCCACATACACGACAAATATCTTCTCTAGTTGTTGATCCTAACAACCTGTCGCATCCCACAGGCTATAACAGAGAATTCATAATAAAAATCAATATGTTAGCATTGGTTCTCAAGAAAGAATAATGGTCCAATTATATTAGAATTTGAAATTTTTTTTTATTTATTTACATTTTAGCCTCTACCCGTAAGGGTCATTGGCTTTAATTTTTCCTGTTTATATTTTATTATAGTAATTTGTTTCTTTTAAGAATTTGAATAACTTAAGGGCCGAAGACTCTTCATCTCCCAGTATTTCTTTTACAGTTTTCGGCAGCTTTACCTTTTTCCGTGCATCATTATGTTGTACACATACCACATGTGTAACAAGTGTTTTGTACTCTGAGTTGTGTTGTTACACATTCGGCAGGTGGGTGCTTCGAGACCTTTGAGTAGGTATGTATGTGTGAATGCGCAGTGCCTTATCCGCATTCTGCACAATACTACTTCTTCTCTTCTCGATCTTCTATTGGTTGTGACCCATTTGCTGCAATCTTGTTTTATTTCCGCTAGTTTCGATGGTTTACTCATCCAATTTTCTTCCAAATTTTTTTTCATAATCTTTTTTAACTGGTGGATCCAATCCTCATGGGTGATATTGTTTATTTGGATTATATTGGGGTTTTCTCCTTTTCTTGCCAAACTTGCTGCTTGATCTGCTCTCTCGTTCCCTGTTATCTTTTATACCCTGTTATATGTGAGATGGAACCCAGACCAGTATTATGATTTTTTGACTATTTCCAAGTTCCCACAGCGTATTTACAATTTCCGTTATTATTGAGTTAGTGGGGGCTAGGTTGTTGATAGCTGACAGTACGCTCCTTGAATCTGTTACAACCACCCAGTTTGACTTTCTCGACTCTTTGATCCAATGAAGAGCCTTCATGACAGCTATTGCTTCTCCAGTGAATGTAGAGCTCTCTCCTGGTAACTTGAATAAAATTTACTGAATTTGAAATTTACTTCAATTGAAAAATAAATCTTCCAATATGACCTACATTTTATTTTTATCTTTTACATCACTGTTCAAACATGAATCAGCATTGTAGGGTATTCCATAATTTTCAGGATGATTTTCTATTACAAAACATACATATACATATCAACAAAATAAATACGTATTACCTAAATTTCACAAATTACTATTCCTGTGCTTGGATATCAAAATGTATGTTTTAGTTAATTTCCCCCAAAAAAGTGAATTTTTCCTTACGCTATAGTTGTCTCATTAGATATTCATCAATGTTTAGAATTTGGCAAAATACCATAAGTATTATTATTAATATTAATTATTAATAAAACAACAATATTTTCTTATCTGATCACTGATTAGAACCTTTTATTACATAAAGCACCACCATCTATAATTATATCCACTTTACTTCTTATTTCTAAATCCAAATAGTGCTATAGATACAGATAAATTATTTAATTATATGTATATGAAGATATACTTTCTGGGAAATATGTAAGTTAACAATAACAATCTGTCAAATAAACTAAGGACAACAAATGAATGACAATGTCCATTACTAATTTTACCAACAAATTTGTAATGCATATAAAATGAAACAATATTTTTTGCTTTCTTACCCTACACACACCATCAACACACACATCCAAGCTATCTTCTGTGCAAAGAGTACCGTCCTCAACTTTGTCTTTATGCCTGTAGTAGAACCTCTCTCCTCTGGGCATACAGTTCAACTGACATTTGTTTTCCGCTTTGGTATATGGAATCCAACTGAAAAGTAGAAGGATTATTAATAAATAGTCATTTGTTTCAAGAAAATGAATTCTTTTACATCTTCATCAGTATGTAGGCCTATAAGCATTCAGTGGATTAGTAATTGGAGTGTCAACAGCAATTGATACAAAAATATTATTTTTTTTTAAACTCGAGAAAGTATTGATGTAAATATATACATTTTTTTATTCATTTAAATTAAAGCTTATCAATAATGTGAGTAAATTTTTTTGAATTTTTTTTTTTCTAAGGAAAGCTACACAAAGAAAAGTTAAAATCTAAATCAACCCGATCATCTGATGACAGTGCACTGCCAATACCTTGACTGTAGCAGACTTAAAAGGTACAGCCAAGCAGACAAGTAATATCTACACTCACATCATGATTTCCATGATAAGAGATGGAGACATAGCCTAGTTTCCCTTATCTGAAATCTTTGCAAGATCTAACTGAGAAGGCATATGGGCAAGAAATTATCCACTTGACCTAATACTTACAGTGAATAGAAAACTCAGCATTCCTCAATTTCTTTCAACATGATAAATACTAAAATAATTATTTCAATAATTTCTAGAAAAATTTGTGATCTTATATCTATCAACTAGAAATATTTTGTATGAAAATAATTTGTTCCATATCATATTCCTATGTCCATGGTTATTAAAAAATAAATCATATTCATCAACTCAGCATATTTTTTTTTTTTTTTCTTCAAATTTTAAGTGATCAAATCTTAAAAATGCAGATTTATGAGCTGTATCTGGTAATATGATTTGATCTTTAGGAATGAAATAAACTTTTTACTGAGGTTTAGAGGCGAATATTAAGAGAGTTTGAGGTTTAGAAGAATGATTGTGATTTTAAATTTGTTAAATAGAAAGCGATCTATTACTGAGTTGGGGAGGTGTTATCATGCCTAAGGATTCGATACATAACTTCGACTACCTACCTAGTTAACCATTTTATTTAAAACAAAAGTTCATTATTTTTGTAAAGAAAGAAAATATATTCACACACACCCAGTTAGTAGTCTATAACAAATATAATGCAGCAGTAACTGGCAGTCATCTAGGTCTCAAGTGCTATGAAAAACGAGGTGTGAAATGAAATCAAACTTCAAATACCTTTTCTCAATAATAATAATAAATATTAAAAAAAAAAATTATTTAAACTATGTAATTTATCAATAATCCGAGAGTGATATCATTTCAGACTGGCTGACAGAAATGAGCAAATAGTGTTTTAAATGTAGTAGAGCATTGATTGTCTGTATGTGAACCGATCTTGTTTTTTCTTTTTCAAATGCAATTTTAATTTAATTTAATCAATAATTGATTACTTGTTTATATTGTTTAAATTATTGCTGTTTAAAATAAAATGATTTTTCTATGAATATGAGGGAAGCCACCTCTAATTATTTTTCAGAAACTATTTTGTTAACTGTATATGATTTATTGTTATCTATATCACTGTGAGAGTGAGTTTTAATGAATTTAAACCATGCCTGTGGGGGGTACCTGGGTGGTTAGCATGGCAACCTACAATACTTAAGGTCGCAGGTTCGCGCACAGTGGTGGCCCTAGAATTTTTTAATGGGAGTAAAAAATCCTTAGCCATGCTGTCCCTCGGATAGGAGGTAAAATGGAGGTCCCAAGCCTGTACGATGTCAGGTACTCGTTAAAGATCCCTATCCTAATTACACCTGGATAGGCAAAATTTAGGACTCCCACTGTAGCATCGTCCGATAAGCCTTAGTGGCATAAAGTGACGTTAAACAAACAAAACATGCTAAATACTAATTTGTTTACTAAGAACTGGATACCTAATTGCATATATATGTGTATTTCAGCGAGTTTTGATAAACCGATTTTTTTTATTCAAACCACAGCATCAAGGCTCAGCCCAGGGACAATAATGCTTGTTGGATAGACTTTATTAATATATACAATATTTTAAAATATTGTTTATATTAAAATATTGTTTATTAAATATTATTATTGTTATGAATAAGTTTTCCCTCAGTACCTTGGCCCTTATTGCCTCGAAAAAGGCGCTGGCCATGAAAACATGCTTGAAAATTAAAAAATCTTATACAAAAATGTATCCAAGTTTTATATAGTGGTGGTAAAACACAGACACTAATCAGTACTAGCGTAGATGGAAAACTATAACACTATTCAGATCTGACATCAATTCGTTGCAATTATTAACGCAGAACGTGATGATTTATGGCTATTTACATTTGTTAATGTATAATTAGCATGAAAAACGTTTCTTTAATTTGTAAGAGTATACGAGTCACCGACCCCAACCCTATCGCATCTGGGATGAGATCAACTTTACTCATGATCATGTATGTCATTCTTTTTATGGTCACAAGATGCAAATATATGAGGATGGTTTTTTATTATGACAGTCGTTCATAAAATGTTTATGAATCATTCTTTTTAAATAGCAATGAATCACTATATAAGTCAAACGACCACAATCAGAATTGAAGTGACGTGGTTACGAAATAAAGTTCAAAATTATTTAAGCCTTTGAATCAGGATTTACATTCTTCTCGATCTTTCCTACCGAAAGGAATAATTGTTTCTAGTTTTCTAATGCTGGGGCTCCAAAGTATTAAATATATATACATATATATATATATATATATATATATATATATATATATATATATATATATATATTTAAACTTATATATTAAAAAATTATTTTTAGAAAATTCAGCTGTTTACACATTTTGAAAAATAAGATATTTATACAAGGAATTACAATATCTTAGTAGTTAATCGGCAAAGTAAGTTATCTTTTAATTTAAGGGAGCCCCTTATTGCAAATTATTGCAAGGGAACCCCTTGCAAATGAAAATTTAAGAAAATAACTGAATCCAGGTTTTTCTTAAGTGTGAAGAAAATTCACAATTCAGCTAGTGATCAGAAATTAAAAATAAACAACTATCACAGAAGGTACCAAGCTTGATCGAAAATCGAGTCTTGAATGACCATAATCAATGACTGGAAGTATTTATTTTTTTTGCACCTCCGTATCTTTTTTTTTGTTTAGGCGTGAGGCTATGCATACCAAAGGGGCTTATAGGGCATTGGAGCGATCGAAAAAACTAAGACAAAAACCCTAACCTTTCGGCGGCCACCGATTCTTCCAACTCGTTCTTGGGGAAAAAAAAAGCTGATATGAAGACTTTTTTGGGAAGTATTTAATCCATAAATGCCTACTGAAGAGGCTACTTATGAACTATTATATTTAAATAATTATATTATAATCTATACTTCTGAATCGAATAAAAATTAAATATCTTTTTAAATAAAAAAATATCCGAATTTATACATTCTTTGCCCATTGTTTAAAAATAACTCATAAATACGTAAGATAGTGTTTTATCTTGCCATAGCGACTTCTTGGCAAGAGCAGATTTATAGTAAAAATTTGAAGATTTGTTTAGGTATATCTATTACCTAACATGAAATACCATCACATGATATATAAACCAGAAAAAAAGTGTCACTTAATTTAAAACATAAAAGTAACTAAATAGTGTCACGTAAACATAAAAAAATAAATTTATGAATACAATTTTAATTTATCTTTGCTAAATTTAAATTTGTTTCACTTTCAGTCATGCGAATTCATCAGTATACTAGGTATTCATATTTTTTCTGGTTTCCTGCCTCATAATCTGATATTTACGATAAGAAAAACTGGTGATGGTCATAGGTTTATTTTAGATCTAAATAAAGCATTCGGCATTTTGCAGAAAGGGGACAATTTCTACAATATAAGAAGAATAAGGCAACAATGAAAGCACGAAATTACCTGGTTAATTGTCAAGAGAAATGTCAAAATAATTAACAGTGTTCATCAAAGAAATTTATTAATTCTTTAAAAATAATTACAATAATAATAATTAGAGACGGAATGACTACTATTGCCATAACTTACTTATTTGTGGTGTAGTACTTCGTGTCACAAATAAATATAAATACACCAGTTCATATTTACACAGTAAATTTAATATTTTAAATAAAACAATATACTCACTCATAAAATTGCTCTTCGAATTCTACACTGTTGTAAGCCGCGCACTGCTCGGTTCTGTAGTCGGTGCTACCTTCTGGACAGTCCTGAAATCAACAAAAAATAAATTTCTTAAAATAATGCAAATTAAATAAGTGAAATTAGGTAGTCATTTTTAAAATAAATTGTCCCTCCATAATCTCATTTAAAAAATTCATTAAAAGTTTTCAAAGTATACTAACTTTTTGAAATTCCACTTGTAATGTTAATGCTTCTCTAATCAAACGTAGGCAATTCGATATTTTATAATAAACAGTATTAGGTATAAATATTTTTTCTTGATGTTAAATGTTATAATATCAATTACTGATCAACAACATTGGCATGATTATGAAATATTATTTATTTATTGAATGGTAACGGTAACATACACAAAAGACTTTTACAATGTAGAATTGTTTGATAAAATGTTTTATTTTAATTAGCAGTCACTTACCGCAACATAGTACCTATATTATGCTTTAAAAAATTTAACTGTTTTAAAAAATTAAAAAGTTTTTGGTCAGGAATAGGCAAGGGCGTACTCAGCATCAAAACTAGGAGGGCAAGCCATCAACAGGTCGTTTAGGTTGTAACCATATTCGGACTGAGAAGACGTTTGAAACCCAACTTTAAGAAAATCATATTTAATTGTAGCAGAGCTTTATTAAAAGTATTAAAAAAAATAAATTTGTATTCTAGCTATGTATATATTTTTTTACTTCTAGCCTCCCCCCCCCCCCTGACCACCACTGGGTCAGCTTAAGTTAATAAGCGTTAAAATTTAAGTCACAATACTAAGTTTTACAACTGAGTGCTTCATGAATTTATTTAGCAAGTTTACAAAGTGTTGAGGAAAGCTAGGGTTTAATAACTACTAAGTAATAAGACTACATTGACATGCTACTGTCGTTAAAAAATCTGAAAGATTTTGAACGATCTTTTGCCTAAGTCATCTGGAAGAAAGTAAAATCAAACACACTAACGACCTAAACGTTCAACTGATGGAATGAGACCCATTGGTTGCCATGCTCATCTCTTGCATGACACGATACACACTTCGTCGTGTTAATTACGCCTGAGGGACAGCCTATCAGATACAGCTGTAGGCGATGACTGGGGATCAAGATAGCACTGATTCCGTTTCAACAGCTCCAAATCACAGCTGTCATAGCCCTATAATTAGTTAAACAATTGAATGGAGGCCGGTCACGAATATGACACAAGATCTCGGAATGATACAAAGGAGATGCCGAATGAACTTTTTCAACAAGATGAAACAGTATTACCAGTTTCGTTATACTCCAACAAGACCTAGAGCAATATTGAGGAGTCAACTTTGTTCCTAGAATTCAAGTTAAGATTTATTTACTAGGAATCATTTTGTTATTTCCTTTACGTAGATCTTTCTACCTGAACCCTAGAAGTACTCATAACCTATTTAAATAGAGCTATCTAGCCGTCCCCGTTAGAATTGCTGGGTAGATAGATGTGTCGATATTACTTAATTGGAGAATGGTTTGTGACATCCACACTCAGTACAACTACAAGACTGGAACATCTCAATCATCCATTTTTGGGTTCGATTCTGACGAACAGACTTAAATTTTTATCAAGAGTGTCGTGTTTACTTAAAATCATTTTAACCACATGGACTTACCAACAGTTGATGATTATGTTGTCTAATGCACCAGCCCATTCTTCGAAGAGAGCCGAACAAACGAATCACATCACTCATTAACTGCAAATAACCCCTCTCAAAAATCCTTATTTTAAAAACAACGAAACGAACACGATGACTCTCGAATGCCGAGGGATGGATACTTAACTAATTACAGGTAAAAATGATGGCAATTATGATGCTCCAGTAATATCGTTGGAGAAGCTAATGAACGATATATTTAGTTTTTTTGCTTTTTTAAGGAGGATGAGATAGACTGCAAGAATTGAAAGATTTAAGATAAAGTGCAATACACAGTCCCCCTTTTTTCCCCATAAAGACAACACTAATCGTTATTGATAATTGAGCAGTTCGTGTCTGTAATTGTAATGGTGAAGATCGAGCTGCCAGACCCGCCTCATCCTAGATCTATTACCCGTCCTGCCGAACCAAATTGATTATTCCGATGAAGATTTATTGCTATCATAAGAGACATGCTTCTTCACTTACACAATGTTGAAGGAACTACCCTAGGATCTACTGCCATGTCGCCTCCCTCATACATAATTCATGCTCCATGTTCGGGAAGGCTGCCCTACAAATTCTAGAGCAGTGAGCAGTGACGGTCCATAAAAGTCCACACGGGCAGGTGTCCTCTCGTCCTACCGCTCGCCTAACGTTATATAATATTTTTCATAAATATTCAGAGAACTTTTCAGTACGATGTCTCTTCTGACACTTGCCCTCTAAAGATTTTTTTTTTCTGTTAAAGAATCCGTTTTAGGAGATGCAATCTAGTAGTGTATTGTCGTAGTTCGCCAACAAAGGAGCGGAGGATTTGGAATTCATAGAAGAGAATTTGCATTAAATATTTAGAGCAAGACTCCTTTTGTTCTTAAAATTAAACCCTTTTCCTCGGCGAACAACGAAGGACTTCGAACCAATCAGAGTGATCCTATGATAGAAGAAATATTTTCGGTTGTGGCGCATACTCGCATTAAAGTCAATCAAAACGTACCGCAAAAATTTAAGCAATGACTAGTTCCGAGTTTGAATGATACAATAATACACTCAAATTATAATGAAATTGAAGGATTGTACTTGCAGGGATGTTTGTACTGAATAATTTGGGAAACTTTTTACAAGTTTTAAGATTAACTATGATAAAATACGGACTATTTACAATGGTTTTTCATTATAAAAACGTTTGAATAAAATCAAGGAAGACAATCACTTCTATTTAATATTCTCATTAGTACGTTTTAATATTTCATTTTGAATAAATTTTAGTTATATTGCGAACAAAAAATAAAAAAAATATATCAACTAAAAAAAAATACAAAAATACAAGATTTCGATTTTACATTACTCACCCCTAGGGTTGTGAATTCATATTTTCTAATACATAATTTTTTATTGAGTTTCTTAAAAATTATAAAAAACCTATCCCCTCGAGTTTTCAGTCCTTACTCTCTAAATAAGTAGTTTTTTATTGAGCGTCTTGAAAATCAATATTTTCTAAGAATATTATCAAAAACACAAAACTAAAAAAAAAATTGCATTCGATTAACAACATTAATTTAAAAGGGATTATAGGGAAAAAAGAAAGAAAACATTATACGAGGGATAAAACATTAACATGTGAGTCACTTAAGGAATTGGAATCGGGTTAGGAATGACAAGCAATAAGTGCACAAACATGACCATTTCTAGTTAGATAAGAAATTATGTCAGTGAAATGATGTATGTTTCATTAGATTTAGTTATTTATGGTCATGAAATCAGGAATGGCTCATTCATGTCCTTATACCGACTACTATAAGTCGGAGGTATTTAGGAGAACTTCACAACAAATTAGTTATGTATATGATATTTCTTGTACGTTTTTACTAAATTCAAAGAAGTTAATAACCATTGACTAAGACCTTAATTTATTTAATAATACCTTCACGATATTAAAATAAAATAAAAATAATACAAGCCCAATTCCAGAACTAGGACCCATTCAATAATGCTTCAATCAGGAAATACTTGTTTCTTGAACATTGTAAAACTTGACTGCCATATTTAAAGGGTCAGGAACCCTTTAACAGGTAGGAAGGGGACTGCTTGTCTGGAGTCTTTTCACGGGAGATCAAACAGAAAACAATCCTGCTAATTTCGAAAATGCCCGGTAAAGAACCTTCTAACGACACCACCAAACTCTTCATTTCAGAAATAATTGAAAAATATGGGCAATAAATAGTTTTTCAACATTAAAAAAACAACTATTAATTAGGTTTTTTTTTAAGAACAAATGTAATCAGTAATCGACACATGTATATTTAAAAAAAAAAATAAATATGTAAAAACGAGAAGAACGTATTTATTTTTTTACTTTCCTAATGGCCCCGTTCATCACTTTAATTTGACACAAGAACAGCGAAGGGAAGTAGCTTGAGGTAAATCAGCAAGCAACAAGAAGTAAATTATTTTAATGGTGGTCAATTCGCAACATTCACTGAATAAATCTTCCATCTTGTTTATAACATACTCCTTCTTTATTTAGTAGTTTCTCCCTCTTTCATGCATTCTTCTATTTTTTCCAGATATTTTGTATTCATTTATATATATATATATATATATATATATATATATATATATATACACACACACACATAAGCATATTATTATTATTTAATATAAAAAAAAAAAGATATACCATTCAAAAGATAGAATTCTGAAATATTTTAATCACTTCACAAAATTTTTAAAATTTTCAGAATGTTGAGAAAAATCTAATTTTGGCTTGACTCCTTCGGTTTCTTCCAATCTTTGTTCAGATCATACCGAATAAATCAATTTTAATTTGTTCGCACTTATAAAAAGTTATAAATACGTTAGGTTTATGTGATAAAATTGCATAAAATATAAATTTTAAATACCTGTATGTTGCAGGAGAAGTATTTTCTTTTCGCTCCAGTACAGTAGGCCTCATTGTCACTGAAAAATACATCGTGATATAATAATCAAATACATAACACACCACACTAACCATATATCAAATTATTCTTTGTATTATCAAAGGATGTACAAAGTGGTATAATTAAGTCTTATTGAAATATTTTATCGACTTCTATTGCTGATTTGATATAAATTTTCATACAGCATCTACATACAACTGACTGATTTAAATATAATGGCACTGTCTACATATTAGTGCTTAAAAGCTGAAGTAAATAACTTATATATAAGGTGAAACTGCAGGAATTAATGAATTAATGTAATTAATGCATCATGTAATTTTTATTTTAAAATATCTCGGAGAGGAAATTCTACAAATAAAAAAAAAAGAAAATGAAAACTTGATCTCTAAATTTTGATAACTACTACCACAACCTTTTAGCATTATTCGATAATTCGGCTGAGCAGAACCTAAACGAAGATGCGATAGATTATGGAATCACAAGAAAAAAAAATTGCATTGAAAGAAAGTATCGTCTAAAAATCGTAAAAAAAGCAATTTAAGACTAGTACATTCTTGCTTTACAACAGGTGATTGAAAAAGAAAAATTTACCATATACGAGGTGTGATCAAAAAGTTCCAGGACTGTTGAGATTGCGCGGCAATGGAGTGTCATAGAGCAGTGCGGTTGGCAGCATTGTTTAGCGTGACTCTTCCTGAGCTCAGCTGTTTATTCAGTTTGTTGATAACCTTCTTCATTGCAAAGTTACTGCTGTTTTCGTAAAAAAAAGTTTTTGTGTTCGGCGATTTTGTGAAATGAATGTAAAGGAAGAGCAACGCGTTTGCGTAAAGTTTTGTGTGAAGTTGGGTAAAATGTTATGAGACCATTAACCGCTTTCGTTATCTTCAAACCCTGAGAAATTTGCGCGAGGCAATAAGGAGGAAGAGACCAGAGTTGTGGCGGAGCGGTGAGTGGGTGCTGCATCAGACAATGCGCCTGTTCATTCCGCACTGCTCATTCGCGACTACTGCACCAAAAATGGAATGACGGTCATTCCCCAGCCTCCATATTCACCTGACCTTGCCCCTGCAGACTTTTTCTTGTTTCCAAAACTTAAGAGACCCATGAAGGGAAAGAATCGCCGAACACAAAAACTTTTTTTTACGAAAACAGCAGTAACTTTGCAATGAAGAAGGTTATCAACAAACTGAATAAACAGCTGAGCTCAGGAAGAGTCACGCTAAACAATGCTGCCAACCGCACTGCTCTATGACACTCCATTGCCGCGCAATCTCAACAGTCCTGGAACTTTTTGATTACCCCTCGTAAGTACCTACAGATTGGTGTAGTATCATTTAAAAAAATAATACTAGTAATATATTTTACAATACACTAATATATTAAGCGTTTAATGAAGAAACTAACTTTTGAAAATTTTTAATACAAATTACTGAGGTTTTTTTTTTTTTTTTTTTTTTTTTTTTTTTTTTTTTTTTTTTTTTTCCCTAGCCCCTTATGATTATATATTTCTTGAGACAATTTATCTCCACCTTGAATAACAAGCCTTTTACTGCAATTATTATGCATTTTAAGGTGTATTGAAAAAATGTCATTTTGAGGAATGAGAGTTCTGGTAAGTTATCGGTGATGGGGCTCACCTCTTTCTTGAATAAACTTAAATTCTAACACTTAATCCTAACATTCACATACTTGTTGCCATCGTCTTGGGACACTTGCTGGAGTGAGGCCATTAAATATTGGATTTAATAACTGTGGTAGTTTATTGAAAAAAACATTGTGCCTCTTGGTTAAGTATTCATCAATTTTGGGTAATTGAATTACTTGTTGTACTTCTGAGGTCCTCATTCGCTGCATAAAAGTTTCTTTGACCATTTTCCTTGTTATTCCGTTTTGAAAGGATTGTAGCTTTTTCACAGTCGATTTGCTTATATGCCTGAATAGAGGTGCACCGTACGATAGCGCTGGCCGAATTATTGATGTGTATACTAACAATTTTAAGCGTATCGATAAGCTGGTAGTTGTAAGTATTTTATTTAGCCTGTACATTTTTAGTCTTAGTGTTTTAATTTTTCTGTCAAAGTGTCTCGAAAAATTTAGATGTCTGTCGAAGTGTACGCCGAGATACGTCAGATTGGTCGATAGTGTAATGCATTTATTATTTATGAAAAATTCTTTTGGAATTTTCTTTTCCCCTTTTTGGTAAGAAAAAATAATCCCTGTCGTCTTGTCAGAATTTACTTCAATGTTTAGGGTTTTAAGCTGCTCCGTCATTTTTTGGCAAGCCGTTTATGCCTGCTGCAATGCTTTCTTGGCATTTAGACTACGACTTGTAACCGCTATGTCATCAGCAAAAGCAGTTACAGAAGCATTTTCGTATTTAGTCCCAACTATTTCTGCTGTATAGATTAGAAAAAGGACTGGGGATAGTACTGCTCCTTGAGGTACACCACATGTCAGCTCGACGGGGTTCGACTCTGTATTCCCTACTTTAACTCTCAAATACCGCAGGCTCAAAAATGATTTTATGACAGAATATAGTTGTTCTGGGCATTCTTGATTGATAAGCTGTTGACAAAGCTTTTTATGACAAACTGAATCGAATGCTTTCGAGCAGTCCATAGAAATTAATGCCGTAGCAGTGTTTCGGTTCATGTTTTTAGTGACCTCTGTCTGCAGTTTTGAGGAGTTGCAGTCTGAGGTGGACCGAAGATAGAGCGAATATTAGAGCGAAATTTGATATTTTCTACGAGTATAAACACATACTATTACAGAGGCAAGTACATAAAGGGTGATCTGAAAATAAAATACATTCTAAATAGTGATATACTAAATTTATTACATTATATACTTAAATATGATTTTGTGGTTTAGCACTAATAAAGACATTTTAAATTAAGATAAAAAATGTATAACTGCTGAACTATAGCAGTTTTATTTTTTTCAAGAAGACAACGCAATTAAAAAGAATGATGATGTATAATTAATTAATAATGAAATGAAGCCTTAAGCAGAATGAACTCCAGCAACAAGACATGCTCAGAAGGCAATTCCCTGACCTTCCTATCAGACCTGGCTGAGACTAACCAGGCGCGAAGCATTCTGTCTTATATCTGATCCCGTTTTTTCTAACGCCTGCCCTCTATGCCGAATAATGAAGGAGCTGCGATTCCTAATCCCTATGAATATATTTCTAAACAAAAACAACGTAAATAAAATAAACAAAGGTGCCTTCATAAAGTCGTTTCCGATTCCTCGCTTGGTTGATTCCTGAAAGTTAAATAATTATACTTACACAAAAAAAAATACCCATAAGCAATATGATTTGTCAGTGAAGAAAGACCTTTATGATTGAATTCTGTTCTGAGCTCGAAGTAAATACGGAATTTCCTTTGTATAGAAAATAAATACTTGAGTGACATAAAATGAAAAAAAAAAAGAAAGATAAATTAAGTACAGGATTTCATAGGAAAATTTAAAACATTAACAGGATAAAAATAAAAAAACTCCGTTTTTCCACTGCAAAGACATCCGCAGTATTGAAAAAACGGAATCAAGTGTGCCGTTATGAAATACAAGATAAGAGTTATCGAAAGTATAAAAAGATACTTTTAGTAACTAGAAAACTGAACATCACATAGTGAAATCCAAGCAGTATACTGAAGCAATTGGCTGTTCTTTAATATAAAAAAATAAGTGTTTGAGATCAGTATTAATTATGTGAAAAATGATCGGAAAACAACTTTCTGAAATATGTGATATATGCATAAAATATAATATAATCTGTTAACATATCTCATTAAGTTTTACTTTGACCGATTTTCAGCATTAAAAAATATACGAGGAAAAGTAATACGAGGAAAAAGAGTAAATTTATAATATTTAAAAAAAGCTTCTTCTTTTTCAATAATTGTGATACAGAAATGTACCACAGAAATGTTTATCTTAAAATGATCTAGGGGTAATATGCATTAAACGGAATGATTAACAACAGTATAATTTTGCCAGATATCCCCATAAATTTATAATTAGTGGTGTCCCCAACAAGACTTCGAAGGAATAAATGATCAAAACACAATCACACAATTTCAAAACAAGAAATATCTAAAAATTGAAAAAGAAATTAATATCATTTTTAGAAGTCATATAATTCATAAAAAAAAAAAAAAAAAAAAAAAAAAAAAAAACCCTGCAGCCAGCAACTGTGGGAAAAACTCAGTTAATTATATGAGTCAACGGTTATTGTAGAACATACAGCACTCATTACACATAAATAGAAACGATGGTGTCTAATTATTGAATATGATTAATCCGACTCATATATGTCTCATCTCGCCCTTTTCATTAACGATTTAACTGGTCAACAAAGTCGTCACCCGTTGCAGCAAGTCTATCCTCTAAATATATTTTTTATACATCCACTACAACTATTTAAATCAGGACCAAAAAATTTCCAGAAATAGTATTCGAAAATGTTGTTCTGAGAATGAAGCTGGGAAGACTGCGATGGGCTGGCCACGTGGCTAGAATGGACAACGAGGCAATCCAAAAAAAGTTACTAACTGAACCGATCCATGGAAGATCCATGGAGACCGAAACTCGGTGGTCTGATGTTATGGCGGGAGACGCTAGAGATATCCTGGGAGTCAGGAGCTGGATAACAGCGGCACAGAACAAAGATGACTGAAAGAAGCTGGTGGAGGAGGCCAGGAATCGTCGTAAAATAAGAGTTGTTGCGCCAAACTAATATTAATAGTATTCGAAAAATATTCATATACAACAAGAATGTATTATAAATTACCTTTCCCTTGGCGTCGGAAACAGTACCAACCTAAATTACGGACCAGATTGGAAAAACATAACCCTTGATATTTATTAATTACTAAAAAATGTTTACAAGATCAAACAACAGTGTTTCTGCATTCGATAGTTCAAATAGAAATACGATTCGTTAATGGTGCTTTTCTCCGGACTCAAGCAAACAGTAGAAATAATCAGCAGATATTTTTTATAAGTTTATACTATTCTTTAGTTTATCACGTGTGAATCGATGTTTACTTAGCAATAGACTCGTGAAAATTATCAGCTGAAGGTATGATTCTATAACATGTACGATTTCTTTTCTACGAAATCAGTAAAATATGAGTTTGCTGTGAACGATAATGATGCCCAGGTCCCAGTATAGCTTGACGTACAGTCTATCAATAACTGGCTCCAGACTGAACTTAGAGTAAGGGCACGTGCCCTAATGAATGTATAGGTTTCTTAGCTTTGTTCTAGATAAATAATTTTTGCGATATTATTATGTTTTTCAATGGAAAAACTACAATCTATAATTTTATCTTATTGTTATTTCATTTCACATTATCGTAGTTAATATTCATCTTGTGAACTTATGCACCCAACTATCAAACCTTAAACAAAACGAGACACCCTATTAAGGCTGAGTTCCTAATGATGGGAATCGTTCCAATGCTTCGAATCCCAACTGAACACGTGAGGAAGAGGCCATTATAGTCTTGTTGAAAACCGAACCGATGATATATTACAAAATTTGAACTCTTCCACAGTGAGGACGTGTTTCCGGAGATGTAAAATTGATTGGGCACAGCTGACTATATCGTTAACCGAGAAATCTGGAATGACTGGCCTCGTAGCTCTCAGATCCGATGTTCTCACGCCCCCCATCACAGCAATTAGAGGCCTATAAATACATAAGCGGTTTAGGTTGAAGATGGAAATAAAAAAAGAGAAAAAAAAACTGTTATTAGCATCTATAAAATTGAAGGTTCCATGAAAATTTCGAAATAATATCCATCAAAAATGGTCCTAATCTTTCCATCTTAGGCTTTTAATGCCTACTAGGCCTGAAGGGGAATCTTCTAGCTGCCAAAACTCCTGATAGAGATGTTAACCTGGTGCATATACATATAATATTAGACGGTGTTGGGCGATTTGGGCGGCTGATTGCGAGGAGTCGCCTGGGAGAAGTGAATGGAGCGCCGCCTCAGATCTCGATCGTCTACTCCTAAATATAGCTCTTTGTCTAGTCCCATCTGCTCTAGGTCGCCGGTCAACAGGTTCAGCCCAGCTTGTTTGTATTATAAACTAATAATTTATTGTTATCGTTTTGGGGAAAAAAAAATCGCCATTTTTACAACTCTTTCAAGATAAAATAAATCATTTTTCATTATTCTTGATTTGATGGTCACAAGACATTTCTATTCTAGAAGATTGCAGGACATTTGGGTCTAAACGGAAATGAGACTGCAGTTAAAACTCGTGATATTACCAAAGCATTAATACTTAACGCTGAAGTCCCCAAAACAGACACTTTTCGTTCATTGAGGGTAAAAAATAAAATAGGGTAAAAAAGGAAAAATAGTCTTGGAATAACTCACAACGCAGATGCCAAAAAATAAAACTTTAAGAGACAGAACTATAAAAAAAAATTGCCCTTCTTATATATGATTCTAAAACTGCCACATTCACACACTTAAGTGAGAAAACATATGAAAAGCTAATCAAACTGAGATGGCAATTTCATGCCACTATCTGTAAACGTGAACCATGGAAAAGAAGCAATAATTTAAATAATTGTAAAGTGACATTGTACTATAGATTGAACTATAGAACAATAAATAAAATAAATTTAAACTTATTTTAATATAAATAATTTCATCTTTCTTACGTGCATTGCCTTTCTTGATAGGTGACACCACCCCCGCACGTCCTCGAACACGGAGCCGGGTCCGACCATTCGCTCCAAGGGCCTGAGCCTTCGCCTTCCCCGTCGGTCAGGATGTATGGCAGCTCGTTCTGTCGACGCTCCCTGCTCCGCTCGTGCCGGTGCGCCTGCAACAAAAATATATAAAATATAAAAACTAATATAAATATATTAATATCATATATAAGTATGTGTAAATATAGCAAACAACCTATTATTGGCTATGAAGATCTCGTGTGTACAACAATCATAAGACTATGATATATATATGGGTGTGTAAATACCACTACAATATTTTTTTTACTACATCGATTAAACTTAAAAGGCCTTTGTCAATATAGCAATTTTAGTTTACAAAATTAGATAGAATTTAGGATTTACAGAGTCCAGGTAAAACAATGATTAAAAGTGAACTTGTTTGGTTTCTCATAATCGAACATGCGAAATAATTGCCAAAACTTAATTATTCTATTTGTTACGCAACTAATAATTCATATGTGTAATATTAATTTATTTAAATATCATAGCAACGAAAAAAAGAAGCACACTGGTCGGACCGCCCGAAGAACGCAGCTACATTAGACCCTATTATCTCGTGCATTAGCTCCGCCGGACGATCCTATAGATGAGGTGGGCTTCTTCAATCTCTTCGATCCACCCTATGGCCCATCGCTTCCCTACTGCATCAAAGGTTTCGTCATTAGACTAATAAAGGGTTTAAGTTTATTTTTCCTTATAATGGCGGACAAAGGGAGAAGGTTCGCGAGGATCCCATTAATAATGGCCAATTATTTCTTTATACAGCCGCCGACAAAGTTAAAAGGATCACCAGTATGAATAGGTTCTATTAAGTGATTGCTGCGAAGGTGAAGAAAGTTGAAAGGGCATTGGTCTTTCTTCAACTTTCAACTATATGAAAAATAGTAAATTTGTATCTGACTTATCATATCCGCGGTCAATGAATTTTAGAAGTTTTTAGCCTGAAGGCTGAGTAACAGAAAAAGTTATTTTGAATAATTCTTCCTCAATACAAGATTATAAAATCAAAAATTATGAAAATATTAGTTTTTTATGATTTTGCGCAAGTTTTTTATATTCACATTAATCTTTACTGCTATTTCTGTACACAAGTGTGCGACTACAATGGCATTTCGTAAAGTTGTAAGTACCTTATGAAGGATCGTTGCATATTCAATGTATCAGTAAAAAGATATTTTAACGTAGAACCTCCTGGAAGAGGGGGGAGGGGGGCGGACCTTAAGAGCTGTATTGTATCTTCTGAAATAACCCAGAGTAGGAGTTTTGCCTCTAAAAATCCTCTGATTAGTACATCATGCGCTGAAATTTATTGTATTCTCAATAGCATTGCCAGAACGGAATCCAGACAGTTATAAATCAAAGGGATAGTACTGGCGCGAGGCAATCAGCGGTTAGTGGATTTATCATAAGAGTTTAATTTTATGAACAATAAAAGTGGTGAGTGCATAGCGGGCCGGAGTCTCCTGGCATGTCTATTACAACCCCTGCCTTGCCCGTTACGTCGAATACAAAGAAAATTTAATTGAGAATTTATTTGAATAAAGCCAGCTGCCCCTAATGAAGGGACAATACAATATCTACCATTCCCGAGGACAGCCTTTAATATCAATAATAATAAACACCATTTCATAGCCATTTAATTAACTTCACTTTGCTGAATCTCGATCTTAAAGAGTTTGCTTAATTATAAATGGATCAAAATCCTGATAAAAGAATATAAAATATTCATATTGAACCCTCCTTTAGAGGTAAGGAAGGGATGACAGGTATAAGGTCAATTAATGCTTTTTGCCATCAATTCTTTTCAAAGTACTTAATTCCTTTTAGACCTGAAAACATGAAATATATTAAAAAAAAGTAATATGTAAGCATTTATTTATATGGGGGGGGGGGGGTAGCTTAGTGAGTAAATGCTTTGAATGCCGAATTTGAGTCCGGCTGTAGCTGGTTATTATTTTAGGCCGAGAGACACTCATTATACATAATTATGATTAATTATGCGAAAATGACTGGCGGCTGTGTATAGCCCCTCACAAAATACTATACCCATGACTCTTTGGAGTTTTAGTGGTACTGGATGTAATTTTTTTCTTTTTTTATTAAATCTACTAAATGTCAGTTGATTTATAAACTATGTGGAAATAGCATACAAATTAACATAAAAAAAATAAAAATCGAACAACCATCAGATAGGATTGCTGTTTAACTCAACTCTTGTATGGTATGCAAAGACCTTTAAATAGGCTTAGGTTTAGGACAACGGTATGATTTGCAACGGGGATGAGGGGGAGTGGTACAAAGAACAGTAATGACTGCCCTGAGGCAATTGCAAAGGCTCAGAGGGAGCAGTTGCCTCTCTCTCTTTTTTTTTTCAACCGTCGATTGAGGTATCAATGGCTCTTTGTTGGTGTCGGTTGTGGTGGGATCGTTTTGCATATAAAAAGCTAATCGTCCGCAACACATTACACGGCCTGTAAGTCCTCTGATATCTTACTTTGCCTTAATCATTAAACTCATAAAAGTTTAGTAGGTCCTGAAACAAAACCTTGCGGTACAATATCGTGGGGCTCAAGCAGACTGACAACTACCTGATATTTCACACAGTAACTAATGCGAGGTGCCAACAGAGCTAGCGGCCCCCGAGGCAGAGCCCAACAGCCAAGAGGTGTGAGCTGCCTTGGGAGGCGATGAACCTGGATTACGAAACCTCGATGATTGACAGAGCATGGCACCAGCCTCTAATTAATAGCCGGAAGACAATGCAAGGATAGCGTGAGCCTATGACCCCACGAGTAGTCACACGTGGGCCGTCCAAACTCCAAGATCAGGTGAATGGATTGTTCTGGGCAGATAACAACCGATTAAGAGCCAATTCACACCTCGCGCAGCTGAATGATGAAATGGAGAAACACTGGCTTGAGCAGCAGTAATTTCTTTTAAAATTATCATAACAAAACCATTATCGCTCTTAGTCAATCTTCACTAGCTTATCCGAGTAGTATGAGGTCGAGAAGAGAGAAATGAAGGTGAACGTATTTAACGGTAAATTGAAAAGCATAGGTAAAATCAAAATAATAATAAATTATCATAATTTTTCAAATAATTTTTTTGTATTTACATAAAGTATAATAATAATATTTAGATTTAAAAACTAAACGACGTAAATAATTTCTTTTTTCAAGCAATCCTTTTCATTAAGCCAAACTAATTTTCGATTGATTCAGATAGATTTCTGTTTTGCGATCGCCACTCATAGAACATTTATATCACCTGACATAAATGAACATTTATGACCACCTGAAGTTTAATAGTTCCGCATTGCTTGTCTCAGAAAAGGTAGGTTTGAGGAGTTCACCTACTCTGACAATTGCTACGAAACAAAATACTCTAGCCACTGGACACACTCGTGCCAAAGGGATGGAAAATTGGTCTAGATCAATGAATGTAGGAGGTGCATGAGAACCTATTGTATTTTTTCTCAGAACCAAACGAATCCACAGGCACGCCCCAATTTTTTTTCTATTATGATTCCGTAAATCTGGTCCTCGAGATATGTTTAATTGGAATCACTACTACTAAAGCTATAAGTACAATTACTCCAAAAATTGTTGTAATCCAGAATATTTCATCATCATTCATCATAAATATCCATAAACATTACAAGAACTTAAAAGCTTTTAAGAAATTAAATAGCAACACGAATATTGGTTTTATCTACATGTGAGTGATATTTATAGAATAAATAATAAGTAAGTATTTAAATCTGAAAGAAAAACAAAAAACTTTATCACAGGTAGTTGCTTTTAATTCGTAGTCTGAAAAACGCATAGCAAGTAAAGATCTTATAAATTACACATTCAAGGAAAAGAATTTCTCTAAAGAAAAAAAAAAAAAAGAACTTCCACTGAAGAGATAGTTAAGCGGGAGGTTACAACTTCCTGACAGGATGTAGAGTCCTGTCCAAAGCCTACTTGATTGCTATTCACTCCTTAGGCACATATACGAGCCGAAGATGAGTTGCCTACCACTGCCCAGGAAATTAGTATGGCTCATTGGTATAGCACAGCAGGGAGGAAGATCAGAATGCTTGCACAGCTCTAACGCCAAGAATATTTCTTTCCAATCTCAGCAGCTAGCTTATACATAAAAAATAAAAACGCGTTATTCTTCATTTTATAATTTATAAAAATTATTGAATTTTAGTAAAAATATTT
This sequence comes from Aelia acuminata, assembly GCA_911387785.2. Lineage (NCBI taxonomy): Eukaryota > Metazoa > Arthropoda > Insecta > Hemiptera > Pentatomidae > Aelia > Aelia acuminata. The sequence continues at coordinate 47,443,953 of OU426981.1, forward strand.
GACTGCAATTATATAATTGAAACTTTGGAATACTTTTTAATTGTTTGTCAAATTACTGTTCTTGAATTATTTTATATAAACAATTATTTGCTCGACTATCATTGTTTATATATTTTAATATTAATATGTTTTCAAAACATTACTAAAGAATATGTTTTATGATTTCTACTTCAGTTGCTTATAGAACTACCTACAACGAACTACTGCTATTCGTTATGCGGTAAGGTATATCTTACGCGCCTGCCATAGGCAAGATACTTATAATACAAGTATAATAAAAGTATATAATATAACATAAAATCGTATATTATTTTAACATATAACAGAGACAAGACTTTCCAAGTTTTAAGGAACATTTTCTCTTTTAAATAGCATCGTTTAAAGAGATATTAAAATAAAATAAAAAACATATGCTGGGACTAAAGCTATTGATTGCAACTAATAAACTTATAAAATATGAGTTTATTTTAAAAAAAATACTTAATTAATTATCTGATTAATAGATAGTTTAAGGTTTCAGTGGCGTAAAACATCAATTGAATAAAACAAAAGAGATATTCGGACAAAAAACCAAAACATAAAATTTGTAGTAACTAAAGAAAAAAATGTATAAAAAGATAAATATTACAAGTTTTTTTGTTATTATTCCTATCTATCAGCCTCTGCTTTGCAAGGATTCGGTGTTATTAAAAAAATTATTCTTTTCGTGCACAAAATGACATTAATATGGCCTAATGTTATATTATTAATAGGCATTGATAGGCAGTAAACCATTACTTGAAAGTTAATGAAAATCATAAAAAATATTTTTCTTCGACTCTTGTGGGGTACTGGCTCCTCTTTCTTTCGATAAAGCAATTGTAAAAAAAAAAGTTTTATCAGAATAATTTTAATCAGTAATACCAGGATCAGAAGCCGTCCCTTATAAGTCATCGTTGCTAATCAAATTAGTATTACAATACCTTAGGCATAAGTTGTTTAAATGACGAATATCCAAATTTCAAAAATGTAATTACTTTTGGAATGGTTTAGAGTTTGCATCATTATTATCTCGTCCAAGTAATAGTATATTCATAACTGTAAGAAAAGCCAACGCTACTTTCTTTTATATTGTACAATACTTAAATTCACACACTTTACAAGGAATATGAATAAATACATGGCATCATTAATTTATATTAATAATTTTACTATTCTGAAGTTATTAAAACATTCGCTAATTTTAGCGATTAAAAAAAAAATATTTTGAAACATCAACAACGATTGTGATACATCCCGAAATAACCAGATGAGACGAGCCGTAAGAATATTTAACTAAAGGCGCCTTAACTATAAATGACCCAAGCTTGTCGAGCCAATTACGGGTACAATGACTCCGCGCCAATTAAAATGCGATTGAAATTTCGTCGATGGACCCACCACAAGGTTTAGTCATCAAAACCGGCATTGGCAAATTCTGCGGTGTCCCGCAAAGAGTGAATATAAGAGTCGGGCATTGCTACTTCCTGCATCTCTGTCCATTTGTGGGGATCACAATGTGGGTTGTTGATATAAAGGCTGTCGTATTAATCTGTAGCGGCCTTACTAATAAGATGCTTATTACCATTACAGCAAATAATTATTATCCTAAAAAAAAAACTGAAAAAATTATTTTTAAAATATTAGATTAGATATTGCTCAGATTATTAGATAGATGATATTGAACAAACAAAAAGTTAGTGAATATTATTGAAATTAAATACTTCAGAACTGTGTTGATTAATAAAATGAGTATGAAAAGGTTCCCCATTTTTAGCAAAAAATAAATAAACTGGAAATAAATTATCCAATAATGGAAAGCTCTCTTTCCTTATTTTAGTAGGTCTTTAGTTTTTAAGCATACATTTTTGCATTAATTAAACTTAAAAAAAAAAAAAAGTCAAGAATTCACGACTTCTCTATAGAAATGATATTCTTTTTTTTTTTTTTTTTACAAATTTAAAGTGTAAAGAAGGAAGCAAAGATTCGCTTTCAACAGACATAGTTCAACAATCACTAAAAAGCAAAATAGTAAAAAATCTCAAAAACTATCGACTAAGCCCTGTCAAAGAAAACCGATTCAATTACTTACAGGGTTAGGGTTCTTTTTCTCTGGATTGAAAATAAAATAAACTAATACATCCTTTCACAGCATGGAACCGACATTCATATTGGAGAGCTACACCGCGATACTCTGCAACGGCCTCTTAATGGAGGTGGTATTTGATTATGTTTCTTCTTCAATATGAGGCTAAGGATCTAATATACTCATGAGCTCCCTCCGAATAACATAGGCCATGATGCAATACCATTCACGAACGGTCACGGTTTCAAAGCTAGGCGCCTCCAGAGATCTCTCACCCTGTAAAAACTGATGATTAAAAAGAGATTTTGAATTTATTAGCTGACACTGAAGGCGAGGGGGGAGGGTAGGGGCTAGTACGATTTAGCCTGGCAAATGCCTCCTTAATTACAGGCAATGCTGCCTAAATAGTGGCGCTCGTGATAACCTAATTGATCAGCTCCATGGCCCCATCCTATCTCAAGTCTCACACTAAAATTAAATCAATCCATCGCGCTATTTCCGATCCGTTAAAAATAGACCCTTCCAAGTTGATATAATCGCAGCGTTTTGAAAATTTAAATTGCCTCCGGAATTGGCCGAATTGATTACTATTATTGGTGACTTAATAGTTGATTTGGTTAAGTCGTTTCATCTGGTTTTTCTTAAGCTTTCATTTTTTCCTTCCTACTATTTTCACTCTAACACCTCATTATGTGTATTGGATAGTTTTTTTGGTTGATTTCAGCGATCTTTTACCCCTTTCCTTGTTAGCTAATATTGGACTGACAATTAATTTGTCGCACCAATTTCACTTACACTTAACACCCCATTTGGAGTAGAAATTGATTTCTATCCAACAATGATTAGTGATTCAAATATAACATTAAATGGTAGACGACAGTACTAAAGCGGAGGCCGTGATGACTTTTCGGAGGTTACTCTAGCCTTGTAGATGGCCAGGAGAATGAAAATTAATTTTAATTTTACATTGATGATAGATGTTAGGATATTTCTGGAGCTGAAATTCAGGACTGTTTTTTAACAGAACAATATTCACATGACAGTTAAGGTAAATTAGTGTAAATGTTTTTACTTAATAAATAGTACACACATAGCATACTTAGAGTGATTCCGAAATTGCATTAAAAAGTCCAAATTTTAATATTTTTCACCCACCATTACCTTTTTGCTTTCTTAAGCCAAGGGTGTCCGCAGGATTTCGTATGGGGGTGTGGGCAGGCTGGTAAAATTCTGGGGGTGATCGAGTTATTCTAACTGGCTACATTAATTTTTCAAATTAAACTAACTGATATTTGAAAATAAAAATATTTTTTTATTTATTTGGATTTATAAAGGGCGAAAAACAACTACGGTTATCATGACCCGTGGAATTATTTGCTTATATAATAGTTATAGAATATATATACAATTTATAAAAGTACCCATTGTCCTTTCCCGCTTTCTCCGGATGCCCATTCTGAACCAAACGTAAATTAAAGTAAATATATATAGCCTAAATTATGAACAATGATACCAATAAGAAAATTTCCAAGAAAAAATAAAAGAGTGTTTGCTTTTTATACTAGAATGACAGCCTCGATTGTGGGCGCTCTAATCGGAGGTAGCATTTTTAATGAGCTTCCCAGTGGACGGGAACCAATTTAAAGAATAAATAAATTAAGTAATTACAATGATTAAATAACACATAAATATGGATAGGCATGTTATAATATGACTAAAACTAATACAGAACAATCTCCTTTAAAACTCGAACCAAAGATAACCTGAAGATAAGCATAGTAAAAACAAAACAAATACTTAAATAAATAAAATTCAATTTAGTTTAATTAAAAATTTTTTTTTAAAATGAATTTTTAATGAAATGAATATCTACAAATCTGATTCGGATGATCCGCATTAAAGAGGTTTTACTGTACTATAAAAATGGAACTTTCCAGGGACTCGAATGTCCCTGGACCCACGGATTGCACCGCAATTTGTTTTCAATTCCATGCTCGTTACCATCTATAGGTTCAGAGATATCTTATCTAAGCCAGCAATATATTTATTCCTTCAATAACTATTTTTAATCAGTATCCAAAATATTTATATGGCATACTAAAACTTTTATATTCGACGAAACAAGGGTAATGGATTTCCCTTCCCCTACTTCGCCATTTCGACTAGCCTGGTTTTCATCGGTGCAATGGGAAAAGGCACAGTTTAATGCAAGCATTGGGCTTGAATTCGCAATCTTCAGATTTTTTTGTTGGTAGAAAGTTTCTTGTTACCCGCTCCACTCTGCCCATCATTATTATAACAACAGACAAGTTGTTTGTATAGTAAAGTAAATGTCTGTTTTTGTTTTTTTTTTAAAATAATTTTCTACTTAATAGGTGTTGGGCGAGCCCAAGAGAGAATCTTTTAATCTCCAAGGGTATATCAATAAAAGAATAAAAGATGAATTGTTAAGTCGGGCTCAAACCTGAAGCCCAAAGCAAATTAGCGTGGTGCCTGCTTCACTGGACTACCTCACTCCCTTACTTTTAACTCATAAAGAAGTTGACTCCTTTCCGAGTCACTTCACTTTTTATCCTGATGTACGGTATATAACTTAAGCAAATATTAAAAATAAGCTGAAACCTTGTAATTTTAAAAAAAAATTAAATTATAAATGCAAATAATAATAAATATCATGACTTCATAATTAAAACGTGCGAAGAGTGGATATAATACACGGGTGATCCGTATAATCGATAAATTGAAAATAGAGACTTAATAATCAATCACTTGATTAAGAATGAAATTATGAAAGAATGAAAAAAATAAGAAATTGGAGTAGATAGAGCGGTCCGATAAATTAGTCCATTTTATAAGCAAATACAAGGTTTTACTTTTTGAACATTATTTTTGGGGCTTCGCATTATCTCGTGCCTTTTGAGTGCTCCCCTAAACCCGAGGTAAGTTTAACGTATTTTAAAGATTAGCCAATTTAAGCGGAGGCTTTCAGTGAGACTCCATAAAGATGGCCATGCTTGTCATTTATTAAGGCGGTCGGAATGTGGAGATTGCGCTACGCTTTTTACTTAGGCATCCTAAAGAATTCGTATACCGGCAAAAGGCCACCTTTGTAGTGAAATAGTATTTTTCCGATTTAAATAAACAGAATCTCACTAAAAACATTGGACTGCTCATCACTGATATACGGTAATAACAACTTATTACATATATATATATATAAGTTGTTATTACCTTAGGTTATATATAGTCCATAAGGTAAGGAAAATATTGTTTAATTTTTAATTATTGGGCTTACTAAAATTTTTATAATCTACGAAACAATGTATTGTATTGTAATGTATTTCCCTTCCCCTACATTGCCATTATGACTAACCGGTTTTTTTTTTTGGATGTGACCAGTCCTGTCACATCTTGACTACGGTCCAAGCGGCAAACATGGCCCTGTTTCCAGTCACCGGGAGAACATTTAGTACTTCTCTAATCCTTTCAGTTTTTCTCCTCACATTTAGGTAATACTTCTCTAATTCTTTGAGTTTTCCTCTTCGATTTCCTTGTAGCTTCATTTCAGTGGTAATCACACGGCTCAGCAGCCTCTCATTCCGAATCAACGTAACGTAAGAAAAATTTCCTCATTTTCATCCAGAGATATTTTAAGAAAGAGAGATAAAAACAAATTTAAGTTTAACAAGCTCGAATATACCAAGAGGTCTAAAGATCTTAACATTTTGATTGTACTTTATAAAAAAAAAATCTGTTTTCTAATAATTAATCTTTCGCATTCATATACAATAAACAGTCGAGAAGTTGTTTTCTATAAAAAGAAATACAACAAAAAACAACAAACAAGAAATACAAAAAAACATAAATTAACAAGAAATACAAAAAAAACAGTACCATTAAATACATTCTTAGATAATTCGGTACACAACAGACAAACTGTCCTAGTATAAATCAATTTTTAGCGATTTTGAAAAAAGGGTCAATTATTTAATAAATTGAATGCAGAATTCATTGCTACTATTTACATAATCGATCCTATAAAAGTTGAGTAATAGTACGGTGTTAAGATAATTTTTGGCAGGAAGAGAGAACATAATAAAAATATATCAATTTACTATTTAATCCTTAGAAAAATTTAAATCCTTATCATAATGTCACTTACCAATCTGGTTATCCATTGCACCAAGTTTATAGGCCATTATTTAAGCGTAATGATTTATATATTGTTCTCTCCTAAATGTGGCAGATTTTTAAAGTATTACCTATGTAATAGATAGGGTATTTTATAAAGAACATTGTCACAATAAAAGAAACAAATATTTAAACATAAATGAACAACATAACAACATAACATAAATGAAAGGGAAGGCTGTGTCTAGAACCTCCGACGGGACTAATCAGAGTAGACTCCGATTTCGGAAGGGCGTTACAGCCTCAGATCGAACAAGGCTGTGAACTTGGCCATTACTGCCTCAGCTGGAGCATCCCACCGGATCATAAACCATTCAGGCTCCCAAAGCATTACTACCTCCTCAACCGAAACCTGTTCGTAATTAATTTCGTAAAAGAAAAAAAACAAAAAAACGAACCTGGCCTTTATACCTCAAGAACGGATTTTTAACTGTCACGCCGGAGACGCACCTTTTAATGACTACTTTTTTTTTTTTTTTTTGAATCTAAGAGCATAAGAAAAAAATCGTGAGGTGTCAAAAGAAAAATTACCGGAGCATGGAATCCGAGGTCCTATTCCGATGGGAACCGTCGGTCGCGGGATGGGAATGTGCGGAATTAATACTTCGCCAGCTCTTGGGGCTCCGGAGTTTGCAAAGACTTTGTTCAGTATAACTACCCTAAGCTAGAGTAATATAAACAGAATCTAATAAAGTTAAAGACGGAATTAAATAGAAAATCATCTAAATTAGTAACTTTTTATTTTCTTATATTTATTTAGGCAAGGAGGTGTTTTTTCCTGATCTGCATCTTTGCGTCCATGAACCTATCTTTTTATGTTGATATGATACCTACATTAACAAAGTTTTTAAAGTACTAACTATTGGGAAGGATTGATTTTTTTTTATTTTGGTGGGTTTCAATTTTAAATATAAAATCGTCTAAATTAATAAAATTTTATGATTTTTTTTTTTTTAGTTTTGAGGTGTTTCTTACCTTAATTGAATATTTTTGAACCTATCGTTGTATGTTCTCATGGTAGCTTACATTAGCAAAATTTTGAAAGAATTGAACATAGGTAAAGCTTGAAGTTTTTTTTTGTGTGTGTTTCAATTTTTTTTAAATGATTAATTTAAAAAAGATTTAACAGTTTTATCTGTATTACATATATATTTTTACAGCAAAATAGCATTTGCCTCTCTTTTTATATTCCATCTTCTAGATGGAAATAAACTTCAGCCAACGGGAATACAGCGGGAATACACTTAATATGATTAATACACTTAATATGATCATTTCCAAAAGAAGATAATTATTTATAAGATTGATAACTTCACTAAACTGGAAAAACATCTATAACTCAAAGGAGAAATTTTCGACTCCAGCATGAGAGAACTCTTAAGCAACCCAACCAACTTATTCCCTGTTTTGCAGAGCGTCTGGAAGATAATCACAAAATACAAAGTTGTAAAGAGGTCCACAACTGAAGAGGTCCAGGGGGATTTTTGGTATTATAGATTATATCCCTTGGGCAGATATTCATATTTGAACCTACAGTATATAACTGCCATTTAGGTCTCAGTTTACAGTTAGAACTAATTTAACTGAACAGAACATTAATTGGATATACATAATAATAATAATAAAAAAAAAAAGAAATAAATGTATACAAAATTATAGCCAGTTACAGACGAAACATGCTATAATACCGTTAACTCCGGTATAATAGACTCCGCTAACCTTGAAAGGTCTCGCTGAAGAGACAAGCCAAGATATTGTGTAACTGGTCCCAGCTACGCTCTCCCAGCGGCCAATTTGTCTACTCGCCGCCCGATTGGCCACGATGTAGTCTTCGTTATTGCTTTTTGATAAGTGTTCACCAGTAACTAATCTACCGAACTATTCGCGACTTTGTTCATGGCATAGCCCATCGTTGATGCTGTATGAATTATACTACGGTATGTCGGTAAATTTCGAAGATATACCAAGCGTTTACAGGAGAACAGAACAGGAAGGGACTTTGACGCCCTAACCTAAGTATAAGTTTACGTTAACGAAAATAGATTGTTAAAATAGTCCTTAAATACATAACTGGAATCTTTTTATAAGCGTTGAGGTTTGTAAGTTCTCCCATAAGTTTATATAATACAGAAAACAGTAGTGTAGTGGTCTAAATAATTTTAGTGACTTGGCCGATCATTTTCAATTTTATACCTACTTAAATAAATTAAAAGTTCTCTCTCAAATCCGCTTAGCGTTTAATATTAACTAACTTAATTAACACGTTAGGTAAGGTGGCGTATTTTAGGGGTATCCTGTTCAGTTCAGGTATCGGACCCCGGGGACCGATGCAGCACCTAACGTGTTAATTGTAAAAAAAAAAAGATTTAACAGCAAGGATGACTTTGTTATACTGTCCTCCATTTAATATAAAAAGGTGAAGATTTTTGATTGAAGTTTTGAAAAATTCTAGAGAAAGTTTATCAACAAACTGTCAAAGTCGAATTTTAAAAAATCTGGTGCGATGCGCGCAACACACAACTTTCTCTTGCCAACTTTCTTAGATTAGAAATTGACGGGTTTTTTAAAATGCCAATCACAAATTTTTCCAAATTAATTTATTTATTTTTGTTAGTATTGGATCTTTAAAGAACACTAATTTTTACTTTCACTTACCTATATATGAAATATATAGTAAGTGGAAGTATTGCGATCGTTAAAAATTTAGACCTCCGGTTTTCAACGGAAATACACGTTTTGGGGTCCCCTGAGTCCAAATAACCAAGTCCAGCCAAATGGTGTGTGAAATTTTGGCTGTAACATCGATGAAATCTTTGCTGTCACGTCCCGTTTGTATACATACACCAAATACATAATTTCAGTTACATACGGTTTATAGTTTTTGAGCTAGTCTGTTCACATATACAGCGGGATTTGGTTATTTGGACTCAGGGGACCCCAAAACGTGTATTTCCGTGGAGAACCGGAAGTCGTAATTTTTCACGATCGCAATACTTTCTCTTACTATATAGTTCATATATAGGTAAGTGAAAGTAAAAACCTGACCTATGGCTCAGTAATTGCAGCAGATAAGAATATTATTTTCCGTATAATAGCATTATTTTTAATGTACGAAATATTGAAAATAATATAGAGAAACAAAGAAAGGGCGGTGATAAAAAAAGAAAAAAAAAAGGACAAATTGATTTGGTAATAATAAGTATATAAATAAGTTTTCTTTTTCTGTACTTTTTGAATTTATCTAAATATTGAGGAATTAATATTTCGAAATTCATACTAATTATTACTCCGATTTTTTAATTTTTCAATGTATATTATCTGTTTCATGCTTTTATTTGAATCATATTGTGAGGCTTTTATGAGCCATTATCCCCACAATTGTATAGGAAAAAATAGGATCCTACACTCGTTAAACTGAAAGTGCTTGGAAAGAATCTGGTACGATCCGCCAACAGATAATTCCTGCTAAGCAGTAGGCCAAAGATTTCAAGAGGCACTGTAGAATCATGTTGGCGGCATTATTCTTATGATATTTATTTAAAAGAAGTGAGATGAATAAAAATGTTGCCAAAATCCTACGATACTCACACTCACGACTAATCCAGGCATGATTAAAGACTACAGTTAATGCCCCCAGTACACCCTCTCGAAGAATAACTCCTGCCGAGATAAGAAGCCGCCGGTTGTAGCCGTCAGCCACCGGTCACCCACCCGCAGCCATTAATTTTTCTACTTTATTTCTCGAGATGAGGGGGATAGATAGCCAAGGATAACACACCGTTCTAGTAGTCAGAGACGAGTTGCGGATGCCGGGCCCAATCAGATTGCAAGTGCGTGATGTTGGGCTTATATCGGAAGGTCACTGTGCTGGCAGCTTCTGCGGTAAAAGGCAATGCCTTCGAATCCAGGTATCCGGATATCCAAAAAACCATCCCTTACCATTATTTTAGATGCATTTTTTGAATGGTCATCTGAAGGGAGAAGAAAGAAGTACATTTATTTTAATTATGTATTTTTAAGAGGCGTAAAAACCTCAAGTCATCAACATTTAAATATGGTTCAAATTCATGCTGATCTGCAGTTCTTTAATGGAATTTTTTTTTTAATTCTGTTTTTATTTAGTTTCATCCACATACCAGGTACATACCAACTACTAAGTAAATAAAAACATTCACAGAGCTGTGGTCTATTGGACCGTCAGTCCGGAGCTGGCCTAATACATTTTAATACATAACTAAGATATACCTACAGAACTAATATTACAAGCAAAAGTAAACAATCCAAAAAACAAGAAACAATTAATTAAAACAAATATATATAAACAATATAACTTAATGTACCGCCCTGACACTTCTTATTTATTACTAATAATATTTTTCTTTAAAAAAAAAAGTACAACAATAGCAATAAAAACAATTTTTTGTTCTTGTTTTAATTATAATTAAACTCTTGGATAAGGTTGTATCTATATTGCCATGCCCTTTTACAATATTTATATAGCGCCAGCCAATCTTTACCATTTAGGTAGTATATAACATCTTCGCTATTTAAATAATTCTTACCAAAACAATATCTTATGATTTCCGCTAAAATAGGACATATTGCTAGGAAGTGCAAGGTGTTTTCAGTTTCTTTTTTATTACATAATGAGCATTTTATATTACTGTTTTGATAAAATCTGTTATAATTTAAATATAATAACTCACATTTAACTTTGATTATCCACTTGGCGACACTGAAATTGATTTTAGAGTCGCGAAGGTAATTTGTTCCGTAATCATAGTTTAATTGTTTATATGGAATCATTTCATCAGATTGGGAAGCCTTTTTTATTATTCAGAAAACTTGGAAGTCTATTATTTGAATACGATAAAAGTTTTAGAATGTAATTGTGATGTATTTTTAAGATGTCAATAAATATGGGAACTATTTTGGTTTCTATATAAATGAGATATGATGGGGTGGTTTGTGGTAAGTTAAATAATTTCTTAATGAAAAAATAAAAAAGTTTTTCGATTTCTACATATTCTTTACTTCCCCAAGCCTGAGCCCCATATCCCATGAAAGACTTGAAAACACTATTAAATATTTGAATTTTTGATTTAAAAGGTATTCTATTGTTTGATAGGAAGTTTTTCCATAAAGAGTTGATCGCGATTTTAGCTTTTGATAGTTTTTTTTGTAAATGTTTTTTTAAGGAAAGTGTAGGTATAAGGTGAATTCCCAAATACTTGTATTGATTCACAACATCCACTGTTTGCTTATCGAAAAACCATTTTTTATTTCGACCTCGTTTACCTCCTCCATTTCTGTAAATTACTATTTTAGACTTATTTAAATTTACTTCTAAGTTCCACATTTGGCAGTAGTTCTCTAAATCCTCTCAACCTTTAATGGATTTTAGCCTCTTCAAATATTCCTGTCTAATTCTTTCGATTTCATCATTGGTCTCATTTCATCTCCTGGTTATTTTTTACTACGTCATCTATCACAGCTTGAGGCTGCCTCCATTTATGTTTCTTCTTTTTAAAAAAGCATAAAAATATGTAGAAATAGATATTTTTATAAGTTTATGTTTTCGAAATCTTTTGAAATAAATGTTAAGAGCTAGAATAATGTAGAAAGTTATTTTCTTTAAGAAATTAAAAAAAAACTAATGAGACTGAAGTCTAGTTATTACTAAGAGATATATCCAGCCTTATATCCTTTTTAAAACACAAATAGGTGGGAATTTCAGAGATATTTGAAACGTACATTGTTATTGTTATTAAATATTGAGTAGAACTGTATCGAACCAAACCCAATCGAAAAATTCTCTATTTTGAACGCTCTACATCTTATGACGGTCTTAAGATAAAAATTTATTTTTTGTATTTCACAAGCATTTCCAAAGGCTGGAAATGCAAATTCATAATAATCATAGTGGAAAGAGGAAGAGAGAGAGAGAGATAGAGGTATATAGTACAAAGAGGCCGCCTGGGGTTGATGCGGGTCAGTGGAGATGGAGATTAGTATTCCAGTCATCACCGGCCGTGTTTAGCCTCTAATGGAGCCACCACTGATGAATGGCTCACTAAGCCAGCGTATTTTCTCTCCTAGGCCTGGGTCAACCCGCTCCCAGACAATGGGTAATGGGATGCGCTCTTCAAAGGCTCATTGGTGACGGTTGCACCCAACAATATTGTGCAATTAGGGGTGCAGTAGTTGCCTCCATTGTGTACCACATATCTCAACATAAATATTTCTGAGGCATGAACGGACATGTCATATCTTATTTAAGGAAGGGATTCCAATTCTTCTTTTTTTCATTCTTGGTAATACATTTCTTCATGAAACCTACCTGTGTTTAAGAGCCATTGAACAAATTTCTTTTTACAGAACAATACCGCCTGTTGTGGAAAGCAAATACGAAAGACGTAAAACAAAAAAAACAAAAAAACAAAATAATTAAAATCTTAATTGATATTAAGTGATCTGAAAGAACTGCTTTTATACTTTCGCGATTTGATTCTGGGAAACTTATTTTCTCTAGGATTGTTACGTATGATATCTTCACCAATCTAAATACGCAAGGTTTTACCAGTATATTATGAAGTTTTCATTTGAACGGCAATTAAAAAAAATATACATTAGAACAACAACATTTTGAGGCTTATGAAAGAAGAACAGACATCTTTGAAGAACGTGCAAAACTTTCTATTGGTATAAATATAAGTTCTAAGTTCAAGTAAAAATTTGGATTATAAAATTTTAACAAATTTCCTTAACGCAGACCATTAATAAAATCTTCTGATACATTAATCTAAGAATCTAAAGAATGCTGATCTTATCCAGTAGTGCCTAAATAATTTGAAATGAATATAATTGTCAAGATACGATAATTGACGTTAGGGCAGTTTTTGCCTAAACTTTGTCAAATTCGCGTAAGAAAAGCTTTACAGCGTCAGGCGTTTAAAATAAATTTGCAGGAGGCACAGAACAATTCAAGATCTAATACGATTTAATTAAAAAGACTATATTACTTTTTAAAATACCTAAATTGTATTATTACTTAAAATTAAAAGCAACAGATTTGCGATTTCAGGTAAGATAGAACAAGAAGAAACGTGAAGAAAACAAGACGAGACCCTGTTAATCCAAAGGAAATTTATTTTCAATGGACGCATAAGGTACAACTTAAAAATTGAATTTGTTGGGAAATTGTAAAATATTTGTAATACACTACTTAATATCCTGTGACCAAAAAGAAACGCTATCGCTAAGGTGGTGGGGAGCCTACAAGAATCCCCCTTCTATTTAATGCACAAAATAGAAAACTTCCTTATTGCTAACTCACAACTTGCCATTTTATCTATATTCTTCGATGCGTCGTGTGCGATTGGTGAAACAATAATTAATCAAATAGCTTTGGCGGGCTACTTACTAAAGTGTGTTATAATTAAGGGGATATATATATATAAAAAAGTAAGAAACAAAAAATAAAACGTGGCTGTCGTACAGCAATCCTATTTAGCATAATAAACAGGGGTTGATTTTCAATTAACTTTGGATCGGACAGGTCTTTAGTAGAGTGAAATTATAATTGACCGTCGGAGGAGGCTGATAATATTTTTTGTGGAGAGACTTCTTGTTCTTCATGTCAGGAGGACCTCGCTCCGGCAACGCCCCTTGTCGGCGTCTCCCAAGACTATCTTCGCCGGAATCGCAGGTAGGAAGCCAACCTGAAGCATCTCAGACAGTTAGGTACACCAAGATGATACCTATAATGAGCAATATATAAGAACAGTTGTGGAGTTCCGTTTTATTATTTCTGTTCCACTCCATAGAATAGGAACCGTCAGAATAATATAAGAAGAAATGGTGCGAGCACGTAAATGGAAAAATGGTCTTGGTTAACAGCTTTCCTATTATTTGACTGTAAACCGGCATCTGTTTTCAGATCTTCATCAGAATCTGATTGATAACGGATATCATGATGTGGTCGTGTTCTGTATTCTGGTTGTTGCATTTTTTCTACAGCTAATAGATTTTGGTTATTTCTTATATTTAAAAGAGATAGATTTTGTCCTGATAAAACCTGAATTGATGAAATATTGACACGTTAGCTTGTTTACCGGTATTTACTATGGTCTTTGTTTAGGATTTACCAATTATTTCTTAATAGATATGACGGTTATAAATAAGTAACTATTTTATTTTAAAAAAAATCTGGTGCGTGCGCGCAACACACAACTTTCACTTACCAACTTATTTAGATTAGAAATTGACATGTTTTTTTAATTGCCACTTCACAAAGTCACAAATCTTTCCACATTCATTTCTTATTTTTTCCTTTTATGAGTAATTGAAAACACATGTGAAAATGATACAAAATTTATTAAGTAAAGTACCCCCTCCATTTGATCTATGTTGATGAAATTTTAACAGCCATATCTCGGGCATATTAATACATCAAATACTCAGTTTGATCAAAATCGTGAAAACCATTTTTGAGTAAATAAAAAAACACGTGAAAATGAGACTACATGTATTCAGTAAAGTGCTCCCTCCAATTGATCAATTTTGATGAAATGTTTACTGTCACATTGCGGGCACATACATATACTAAATACCAAGTTTGATCGAAATCAAAAAAGCCGTTTTTGGGTAAATGAAAAAAAAAACACATAAAAGTGGGATACAATTTATTAAGTAAAGTACCCCCTCCGGTTGATCAATTTTGATGAAATTTTTACAGCCATATCTCGGGCATATTAATACATCAAATACTCAGTTTGATCAAAATCGTGAAAACCATTTTTGAGTAAATAAAAAAACACGTGAAAGTGAGACTACATGTATTCAGTAAAGTGCCCCCTCCAATTGATCAATTTTGATGAAATGTTTACTGTCACATTGCGGGCACATACATATACTAAATACCAAGTTTGATCGAAATCAAAAAAGCCGTTTTTGGGTAAATGAAAAAAAAACACATAAAAGTGGGACACAATTTATTAAGTAAAGTACCCCCTCCGGTTGATCAATTTTGATAAAATTTTTACAGCCATATCTCGGGCATATTAATACATCAAATACTCAGTTTGATCAAAATCGTGAAAACCATTTTTGAGTAAATAAAAAAACACGTGAAAATGAGACTACATGTATTCAGTAAAGTGCCCCCTCCAATTGATCAATTTTGATGAAATGTTTACTGTCACATCGCGGGCACATACATATACTAAATACCAAGTTTGATCGAAATCAAAAAAGCCGTTTTTGGGTAAATGAAAAAAAAAAACACATAAAAGTGGGACACAATTTATTAAGTAAAGTACCCCCTCCAGTTGATCAATTTTGATGAAATTTGTACAGTCGTATCTCGGGCATATAAATGGATCAAATACTAAGTTTAATCAAAATCGTTAGAGCCGTTTTTGAGAAAATCGAAAAATACTTAAAAAGTTATTAAATAAAGTACCCCCTCCCTTTGAGCAATTTTGATGAAATTTTTGCTGTCACATCGCGGGCATATACATAAACTAAATACCCAATTTCAGGTTCGCACGGTTTATAGTTTTTGAGCTAGTCTGTTCACACACACACACACACACACACACACACACACACACACACACACACACACACACACACACACACACACACACACACACACAGACACACACACACACACACACAGACCATTTCGCGGGACTTGGTTAATTGGACTCAGGGGACCCCAAAACGTGTATTTCCGTTGAAAACCGGAAGTCGAAATTTTTCACGATCGCAATACTTCCACTTACTATATATTTCATATATAGGTAAGTGAAAGTAAAAAAGAGTAAAAATGCATTAATAAAAAGTCATCCAAACAAGACAGTAAAGATGTACGACAAAGCGATGATGGTATGATATGATATTCACAGTCACATAAGATGTTATGTGATAACATGTTTATAACATAAAGCGAAAATAAGTCATATTTCGGCTTCATTGTTCTTTTCAAATTTATTTTTTGTATCTAAAATATTTAAATCCATAATTAAGTAAATATGAAACGATGTTAGTATAATAAAAAATAAATGGCGGACTGTTTATTAAATAAAAATACTTGAATAAGATTCAAATAATTGATTGCCACGATTTGTTTAACTGACACGTACTTAGTCTTTTGTATAATTTATTTACGGAATAATGTTTTATGTTAAAGACGAAGAGCGATTTCCGAGCAAAAACAAAGTATCCATGCGTTCTCGAACCCCGAACAGAATACCTTAAAGGGTGTTATGTTAAAAAAAATAATAAATATATATATATATATATATATATAAATATATATATATAATTTTTTTATTACTAAAATATTGATTATTAAAATTAATTAACTACGAGTATATTTATATAATTCGATTTCATTTGAAATAGTTCATTTTGAGCCTGAGAATACCTCCGAAAGTGAGACAATGTAAAAGTCATAAATAAGAGATAGGATCTTATTCAATTAGGGAATTGAATATCTAAGATAGAGCAATGTTGAAATCCACGCATTCCAGATTTTATATTTCGATACGCGGGGTACCACAGACAGATTGTATTAAAGTGGCCGCGCCATGGTAAAAAACAAAACCCCCTGACACCTGCCGAAGATAAGCTATAATAAAGGTGAGCCCAGGAGGCTATAAAATATGAATTATTATAGGGTTAATAGATTTTAGATCAGCACCGACCAGGTAGGCAACTCTACGCACTACCTGTAGGTGAACATAGTCGGAGATCATAGACTACTTATTTTACTCCTTCCATGGAACATGGAGTCATATAAATAAAGAAAGAGGAACTTAGTGTAAATATTTAAATTTAAATTTGGAATTGAATTACAATGTATTGAAGTACTAACATAAGTACCTACAGAATGAACTCTGTAGGAAGTTGTACAAGAGTACATATGTACTTATTGTAATACGAAATTGATTTATGGTTACATACTGGTGATAATAGTCAGATTTATAACAATGGCAGATCTGCAAGTTCTGATGACCTTACCTTATCTTATTCTACCTCAACACTACCCTACAAACTAGGTTGTTGATATGTAGAGGTATTAAGTTCAATTTAAAGAAAATGTATTTATTTCGGTCCGTCTTCAATATATCGAATATCAAGATGCTAGAGGATATATTTTTATTAGGGAAGAGAGGAAGTTTTGTATAAAATGCCCAGCAAAATGCGGTTTAAACAAACATTTAAATTTTAATTTCTTGCAAAAGTTAGGTCAGTGCATAGCAAGTAATCAGTATATATTATAAAGCAAAGTGTACAATGTGCGTGCCGAAAAGGCTCAACAACGACTCCACGTAGCATTAAGGGAGTTATGTCGTCGTTTAGCCATATAACCCCAAACGGAGAAGAAGGTTTCCGTTTTTCTCTTAAGAGTGTAAAATTTAAGAGAAAAGGACTGGAATTTTATTAGCCTCTTTGAGATTGAGATACGAGATTATGAATGAAAAATTTAGTTCGAGCTCGAGACTACCAGGAAGCGCTAGGGTGCGTTTCACTCAATGTTTATTGTTCATTCATACAGTTCAGTTTTTAAAGGTTATATATTTTTTCAGCTTGTTCTTTTTGTTGTTCTTTTTAAATTACTAAAATATCAAGCGAAAATAATTAGTTTCTCCTTTGCTTTCACAATAAAATAATGATTTTAAATCTCTGCAATCAATTAAAAAACCAACTGGATTCCTTAAAAAAGTAAAAATTAGTTTTCTCATAAGAAGGCTAATATATGATCAGCACATTACATTTAATCTATGCATAGTATATACTTAAGTAAATTTAATGCAATATGAGTGAACATTTCTTAGTAGTACAGTGAGCGAATAAAATCAGACATAACAAAAGAGATGAATTGACTGAATATAAATCGAAAATGAAAAGTTTGAAGTGTTCTTATTGTATTAATGAAAAAGAAGTTGGTTTGGTTACTAGGTATGATGAGCATTCCAGTTGACAAAACGACTAACTCCAATAACAGCATTCAAGATTTTATCATCCCTCATAGTTCAAGATAAAAAGAAATATGATGAAAAAATTGTGCCTTCAAGAAATTTTGGTTTTCACTTTGTAATAATAGTAAGATTCGAGATATGCAGAAACCGTTCAAATAACGGGGGGATATCTTAAGGAAGGTTGAAATGGAAGAAAGGTCTTAAAAAAAGTTTCTATGAATCTTCGGTAGTTTCTATACTTGTGGATCGAATAGGACCATCATAGTAGTCGGCGCTTAAGTATATTTTAATATATTTTATTTAACAGACATACCAGATTTTTCAACTATAATCTAATAACTTATTATCTGCTGACTACTTGGAATGGACTTAGAGGATTTAGAATCACAGAAACCATCAAAAACGATGCATAACTCGACAAAGGTGCAGCAAAATTAATTGTTCATTTACCATTTTTAACCCCCTGTAAATTATACAGGGTTCCTTATTTGGGCGGACTCTGCAGATCTCAAGTCTGCAGAATATTGATACCAAGTTAAAACCGAATTTTCAAGAAGGTGCTAATTTTGTTCCCTATTTCCTTTAATTTTAAAGTTTTTCTGGTATTAAAACTACCACACAACTACCGGAGCGAAGCTGGGCACCCTAGCTAGTTAAGAATAATGCTCAAATGGGATAGCATTATGCAATCACCTTTTACTTTTAGATCGCTCGAGTCAAAGAAGGAACTTGACACTAACTGAGCTACATATAATCGTTAAGAGAGGACCGAAGAACATTAATTTATAATGGTTTACTGTTTAGCAAATACTTTAATCAGGAACCTTATTACAAGCTAATGTAAGAAATTAAAACATGAATTAATTTAAATATATACAATAGCAAATATACAAAACTCACCCTTCTATGATTGTGGTTGCTTATGTGCCCGGCGGCGCAAACGCTGGCAAACAGCAAGAGTGTAGAAAACCTGAAACAAAAATGCCATTAAATTAAGCATATGAATTCGACCGGATGTGTATTACACGAATCAAATTCGAGAGCCTATAAAAGTAATATACGGTCCATTCCTCCACCTTCCCTTTTTCAAATATATACAAACAGAGGATCAATGCCAAAGCAAACTATTGCAAGCTCTACAGAGTCAGGCAAGGATATTTTGGGAAAAGGAATAAATTGCGAAGAATAGTTTGTTTATACAATAGCAACCTTTGCTTATGCGTGTGAGTGTGTTGATACCAAATGGGAGGCATGAATTTCAGAAAGGCTAATTTAAGAAACTACTTCTGCAAAACGTTTTCTTGCCCCATTGAGCCTATTTTTGCTGAATATTTGAAGACCGATGGGATTGAGAAAGAAAAAAATGAACAGTTCACTAGAAAGATGTTTTTTAAATTTATATGAACAAGTAATTCGGGTATATTACTATTATGTTAACTATTATTTATTTCCCATTATTATTATTTTAATAGTTTAAAGCGTTTAGACTAAATTATATCATATATCATTTAATATATCATATATCATGGTCATTTTCGTTTCAAGCGAATAAAAATCGTCCGCGTAAAAATACCAAGAAAAAAAAAACTAGTCGGACTATTCAATTAATCGATTGAATTATAAATACAAGGCATAATGAATTCCTAACTTTCCTACTAGTATACAATAATTACAGACAGTTACGTGAATTATGATAGTATAATATTTAGAAAGTAATAACATCTGGAAGGGTTTTTAATGTTCCAAACCATTCTAGTTGCTAATAAGTTAGGAATAGTACCTACTATGATAATATTATATTTTCACGAGTACTACATGTAAATCATTCAATACTGTAATTTGTATTTATTTATTTTTATTGTAATTTCATGATGAATAAATAAATCAAATTTTTTTCTTATAAATAATATCAAATTGTTAGAAGACTTCATAGGCATGAGCAAACTACGCAAAAAAAGGCGTAGACAGCAAAGCCGGGTGATTATATGAAACAAGGTAATGTAACCCCCCCCCCCCCACCATAACATCAATTCGCGATCAATACTATGTGGGTCGATTGTTTTTCCATTAATTTTATCTAAGGGCCGTATTTATGAACGATCCTAAGGAACGCGTTACTAAAGGCTTCCTTAAAATGCACACAATCAATCGATTGATAAGAGTACTTTACCGCTAGGTGTAACCTCCCTTAACCTGACATCAGTGTTAACTTCACTCTTGTTTACTGTGTTGTTTCGAGTATTTTAAGTAGTTAACGTGGCAATTACAGCTCTAGAACTATAAGAACATGATAATTGGAGTAGAAATCACTCAAAGTTGAATAGTGTGCAAACATTGTTAGTGTAAAAGAACAAACAAATGTATACAATGTTTCATCTAACCGATTTCAAAACAACTTAATGGATGCTTCAGGATAACAATCAAAAATATCTTTATTATAAGATGAAGATGCAAATGAGAGTGAAAAAGTGTGATAAAACAATGTTAGGTAGTGTTAGTCTAAACTTTATTTCTCTTGAGGTTAGCTTGGGGGATGAGACACTGCAATATTATTCTAATTGAGATGTTTGTGATATACTATTGTATATTTATTATATATTTCTTAACATTTTTCAAAATATTCTTGGATGGTTTAGTTCCAACCTTCTTCATGAGAAGGAGTTGTAAATGTTAGATATGTGTAAATTAGTAACCAACTTATTTAAAAAAAAAGATGTGTGTTGGAAATGTGAAATATTAAAGCTTCAGTGTTCTTAATAAGTAAGGTGAAATTTATTTTCAACAACTTCATATTCTTATATAAATTATTAAAAACTGATTGTTTACTTTAGAATGTTATTACTTTTATATTAGCATATTAATTACTGAAAAATCTTAGTGGATGTATATGTGTTTTGACATTTTATAAAGTATTGGTTTATTAGTGTGTATTATGATTCTGTTATTTATTTTTCATTTTTATATAATAATAAATAAAAGTTGTCTATCAATTTATTTCTGTTCTTTTTACATTTCTCTTACCACTCTTCCGAAAACTTGTTATACCAAACTTATCTAATTTCAACAAATTGAAAGCCTTTTATGTTAAATAGGCATAGATAAATAACTAAACTTTAAAAATGTTGAATTGGTACTATTAAAATTACATTTAATTTTCTCAAATTGGATTCAGTCTATATTTCATATCAAGATTTTGTTTTGTCAATGAGTAATTGAGTGAAACTATCTTTACTATCAATAATTAAGATCATATTGCTCATTACAGTACTACTTGCAAAAGAAAAAAATCTGGTGCGTGCGCGCAACACACAACTTTCACTTACCAACTTACTTCGATTAGAAATTAATGCGTTTTGTTAATTGCTACTTCTCAAATGAACAGAACGGCTTTAATTATGAACAATGGTCTGTCATTAAAGGCGTACACCGCATGCGTGGGTTCAACGAGTTTCATGAGTTGACTGAATATTTTTTTTTTTTTCTCCTCTTTATGTTTTCTTTATTATTATCATATCTCATATTTAGCCATTTCTTATTTTTAGGCGTAACGAGAGAGGGCTAATTTCTCCATATAAATAAAAACAAAGGTACTTTAAAGGAAACAAAAAAACAATCAAACAAAAAAGGCCCCTACCCCATTTAAGCCCCCTCCGAACATGTTAATAATGATAAAGCTTACCTGATATTAAAGAACACATAATATTCATTAAATATGACGAATTTGATAAAAATCCTTGAAGCCATTTTTGAGATCATCGAAAAAAAGGTAAAAATTGGAAAAAAATTATGAAATAAAGTGCCCCCTCCGTTTGACCAATTTTGATGAAATGTTGGCTTTCAAATCTTTGGCATATACATACATCAAATACCCAGTTTGATCAAAATCGTTAAAACCGTTTTTGAGTAAATAAAAAAAAACACGTGAAAATGGGACAACATTTATTAAGTAAAGTCCCCTCTCCGTTTGATCAATTTTGATGAAATTTTTACAGTCATATCTTGGGCATATAAATAGATCAAATACTCAGTTTAATCAAAATCGTTAGAGCCGTTTTTGAGAAAATCGAAAAAAACTTAAAAAGTTATTAAATAAAGTACCCCCTCCCTTTGAGCAATTTTGATGAAATTTTTGCTGTCACATCGCGGGCATATACCTACACTAAATAACCAATTTCAGATTCGCACGATTTATAGTTTTTGAGCTAGTCTGTTCACACACACACACACACACACACACACACACACACACACACACACACACAGACCATTTCGCGGGACTTGGTTAATTGCACTCAGGGGACCCCAAAACGTGTATTTCCGTTGAAAACCGGAAGTCGAAATTTTTCACGATCGCAATACTTCCACTTACTATATATTTCATATATAGGTAAGTGAAAGTAAAACTGAATTCACTTAATATTCTTTCAGATGTTTATATCATCAACTAATCAAATATTTACAATTACAGCTCTAATACTGGCTACTGAAACATAATTAATGTTAGAAGTGTAAAAATGGAAAAGATTCAAATGCATCAAAATGTTTGTGATTAAAGTTGTACACTTAAGTAATACTATCAATAAACTAAATAAGTATGCATTCATTAAAAATAATACACTTTTGTTTTGATTTTGCTTATATGAAGAAATTATCTCTCTCATTGTGCTTAGTAATAAGAATGGCTACATATGAAAACATTTGATAAATATATAAAGGAGAAAAAAAGAAAAACATTTCACCAAGATTAAAATTTTTATTTCCCTTAAAAAGTGCAATAATATTTCACCGCCTTTGCTGTTTATATCTCATATAAATAAAGTAAAAATTCAAAAAGTCGTTTTGTTCTTAATAAATGGTTCTTTTCAATAAGTAATTATTTCCTGATATTTGTTTTCTGTTTTTATTTCTATTATTAAAAAGTTAAGGAGAAGCTAAAGGTAGCTAATCACCTACCTTAGCACTAAGGAAGGAAAACAGATCAAATTTGTAGGAACATCTTAGGATCTAGGGCGTCCTTAAGATAAGAAATCGTAAAGGAACGTTAATATAATAAAAATTGTGATGTTTAGCAAACTGTGTGCATTTTAAGGAAGCCTTTAGTAACGCGTTCCTTAGGATCGTTCATAAATACGACCCTTAGAGTCGTATGCACTTAATTATAATTGATATTAATTATCATACATTATCCGTGGAAATAGGAATTTCCAAACAGTATCATTCATTTAAACCACTATTGAAATATAAAACAATCCTCGACAGGGGTCCTTCTTTCTTATTTTACGGAATTCTCTTCATGGAAAAAATATTTTATCAAATCATCAATAAGAACGTTCTCCTTGCGGAAATATTAATACATGACGCTTGCGGCTGCATCTATTGGGCCGCAACCTAGCGAAAGATAATAAATTTTTTAAACAATAATTTAGTTTTTTTTTTTTTTTTTTTAAATAGTTCTGTAAGCGAGTGTGATCTTTAGCAAAATACTAAAGTACATTACATACTTTTTGACAGCATCAATTCTTTTCCTTACATCCCTGATTTAACCCTATAATCACGGACAAAAAATATTTCTAAGCACCTCCAAGAAGGGAAAAGAAGTCAACTAATAAGTAAATGAAAACGCATACCACGGTGATGAGTCGTGGACCACCGGATATCCAAAAAACTATTGGCATTGGAAACGATGGAGCTACAAGGTTCCTTTACACATATAAAAGCCTGTTCTATTCTTCTGAAGAGCCATGCACACTCCTCTCATACAAATGGCGAACATTGTTCTGCAAACTTTATGAGCTTCATCTCAATGGAGGGCTTGGTGATTTCATCGCCCTGAGGAATATCCTATGAATGCCAATAGGCTTGCAAATTTAACTTATTGGGTGTTCCCTGAAAACCGAATTTCTTTACGGAAAAAACAAACAAAGAAATTTAAGACATATATGAGTTGAAAAAATTCTTTATACTTTTTGGTTATTGAAAATTATATTCGAGGAAAATTAACCTTTTTCTACCCTTTATTTCTTCATACTGAGCCTTAGGATTGGTTGATTTGTAATAATCATTGTTTTATTTCAAAAAATTTACAATCAGATATAATAACCCTATTGTACTGTAATCAATGGAGGATTTAAGTATTTGGTGCAATACTTTAACCGAAATCAGGATCAGCCACTGCCAAGGATTTTAAAAAGGGTAGCAGCAGTTCTTTTTATCCTAAAAGTTGATCTTTATTAACGAATTATTTATCAAAAAAGTTGGATACTTACGCATGTAGGAGCAAATGATTCAAATCTAAATCTCAACTGCGTTGGCATTCTCGACATCCGGAGTCATATTCAGTTGGTTTGAAAATTACACTACCATAATTGTTATAACTAATCAACTTTTTAAATTAATAACCATTACAGTAAGGAGATATTAAAACTTAAATAATAATTCCTACACATTATAGTTATCAACGAACAAAGAACGCCAAACATTTCATCGTGGGTGGCGTTACACCCTCAGATCATATTGTGTTTCACAGGTGTAGTTCGGTAAAAGGTATGTGAGAAGTAAAATCAAGAACTATCTGATCAAAGAAACTAGTAAACATATCTGTTGAAAATTGTATATTAAAGGGTTATAATTAGGGAATAATAAATTATAATTAGGGAAAGGGGAATGTACCTAAATTACAACTCAAATCGTAATAACTATAACTAGTTTCATTAGAGAATTTAATTTTAGATTTTTAACGTAAGATATTAAATGAATCGTAAAATTTCTACATATTGATTTACATAACCCTCTCCCTCCTTCGTAAGATTATTATACAATAACGTTATACAAATAAATCATATGATCAATAGAACCAGAAGAAAACAGAATTCATCTTAAAATATTAACAAAAAAAAAAAAAAAAAAAAAAAAAAAAATGCCAAAGAACGTCGTAAGTAAAACTCAATAAATAACAAAAAAAAAAAAAAAAAAAAAAAAATGCCAAAGCACGTCGTAAGTAAAACTCAATAAATAACTCTTTCAAGTATATAGACCTTATCATGCCTATCTAAAAAACGTCTTGTCTAATTTACAAGGTGTACTATATTTTTCGATCGCCCAATTGGAATCATGATTCGAAGAGGATATACGGCAGAACGTGAGCTAGATAACAAGATGCAGGATAGTGAGAGGTAAAAATGAAGATTGACGAAGCAATGGTAATTCCTACGATAGCAAAACCATAAATAATATCGTATGAGCCGCCGGAGGCTTCCGTGCGAGGTTCTGAAAAGCGATCTTCGGTGTGTTAGTGAAGGGAACGTCGAGAGCAGATATGCAGCCTGTAGCCAGGGTGGTGAAGTTTTTCACCCGTGCATAAATAATAGTTTCAGGGTACTACCAGTTCCGAGCAAAGGGGCCAGGATAGCAGAGCGTGTTGGAGCGCGACCCGCTTTAGCACGCTCGAGCCGAACCGCGGCGATAAGTCATGCACACATTACCAATTATTTTAAGCAGCAAAACAAACATTATCAGTAGCCAAAATTTTATAAATGGTATCAACAGCAAGGCACCATAATATATGAAAGCTTGCGGTAAGGGTATGGTAAATAAACGATGTTGATAAAAGAAAGAGAGAAATAGATCTTTTTTCTTTTTTAAGTGAAATGGAAAATTTTTCTTTACTGAACATAAATCATCCGACAAAAAACAAATGAAGAAACCATTCTAAATGAACTACAGTACCACTACTAGAACGGACCACCAAAGTGATGAAAAAACTGTCAACCTGAAGCAAGTAGGAATCAATGGAGAAAATAGAACTGGAAGCGTTATTGAAAAAAACAAACAGAAAAACATTGTGATTAAACACAGGAAATTTATGAGGCGGATTCACATCGGATTCTATTCATAATTGCAGAACGCCATCGTGCTGAATAATGAAAAATGGTAAAAAAATTGTAGATAAATGGATGGTGACAGTGGTAACTAAACCATGCCCATTGAATTTTTCTATGAAAAAACTGGTTTCAACGTCCAAAGCCTATCGAAGAAAAAATAGTTGATTAAATTTCAGACAAGGCGCTTGCGAGTAAAAAAACTCATTAAGAACTAACAGAATTCAGCTTATAACAAGCGAGTGAAATGATATACCTTAAAATTTGCATACCTTAAAATAAATAATCAATGTTTATTATTTTTTTTTTAAATCTACAGAAAGATTTATAACTATTTCTGGCTCAAATGAGGGTAGGGGGCAGAAGCCTCAAAGAAAGGAACTTTTTTTCTTCTCTCACTAAAGTCATAAACTGAATTCAAGTTAAGTTTTCTGCAGCACTTCACTCAACATTCTTCAACCGTTAGTAGTTAGTAATAAAAGGGTCCGGGATAGCCGGGCGTGGTCGAGCGACCCGCTTTAGCACGCTCGAGCCGAACGGCGGCGGTTCGAATCCGCCCTGGGAGGGTTGACTTTTATTTTTCGTGGAGGCCTCACGGAATAAATCCTCTAGAGTAACCCCCCCCCCCCCCCCCGTATGTCACAGATGGCCCGGTAGGGGAACTGAAAATACGCTTTGCCCATGGCAACGTATGATTGAGAACCGAAAGATAGCAAGTTCAAAACCCGGAGCCAGGGGAAAATTTAATAATACTCGGCATCAATCCCCCACCCTCTCCTCTGGCCCGGGAAACTCTGTATAGCCTACAAGGCAAGGAAGGGGAGGACCAATAAAAAAAAAAAAAAATAAATAAAAAAAAAAAAGGTAGGGTAACCGAAAAAAAATAGTAATAAATTCTAAAATCCTGAGTACCATTGAGGCTAAAATGACCGAACTGGTCGAAGAGCCATTTTTATTGGCTTCACCATATAGATATGGATTGCCTGTAACTAATTTATAAAAAAATATCTAAAGGAAGAAGAGAATATATAAAGATTAATAGAAGGGGATTGAAATAATCTATAATTATCAAAATAGATCTCAAACTCTACTTTTATTCTGTATTCCTGGTGGATCTAGATTGGAAATGTGTAAAGACCAAAATAAGGCATGCTTTGTATTAAAAGTAAGAAATCAAATTGAAAGGAGCTTGTTTTTTGTTGAGCTTGTTGCTTGTTTTTTCTGAAGAAACATGCAATCTGGTCGCTTTTAAATGAATTGGAATATTTAAATGAAAAAATATAAGAGTTAGCCCGCCTCTTTTGGAATTGAGGTTTTTTTTGTTACTGTGTTTTACTTTATTAATATTCCCACCTGGGACGTGAAAGGTCATTCCGGCCTCGCCTCACGCTGTGCGTAGTACTGAGATTTTTTAAATTATTCCCGGAGCATTGTTAAATTGAAATTAGGTGGGAGAACTTATTAAATCGGTATGGTCTCTCTTAAAGACGATAGAATCTCATAGCACCGGACCAGGTAGACACCAAAAGATCGTCAAGGCCGATAGCTGGTGAGTCCAGAAACTCATTTTCATATTTCTTAGTGTGATGAAACTAGCCCATCGTTATTTTTACAGTGATCTTAAAATTTACTGATAATTTAAATTTTACTCGTCGATGCAAACCACCTTGAAACCGGGGTAATACTATGCTTAAGAAGTCTTCGCATTGTGCACGAGAGTGTAGGAATGACAACGCAGACATAGGACCGATGACCCACAATCATGCGGGTAATTATAAAGAACATGTCTTCCTCTAAATAGATAATAGCGTAATGACGGTCTATTTCTGGCCAATAGTACCATATACAAGCGAGGGCGGTATGTCTAAGGAATGAGATAATTGGTGTCCACAATAAGCTATAGAGAATTCTTGTTTCGTTAGATAAATTTGCTGTCTTCCACCTCTGAGGAGTGGTGGTAGAGGCCCCACGAGCGAACTGCAACAAAGGTTCTAGGGATCCCATAGGATTATCTAGAAGGATGAGGAGTATGACTAGGAAATCAGCCTTCAAGATTACTTGCATGGACAGATTTTTTTTTTTAAATCTGACTTGGTTTAATAAGTCTTGCAGGCACAACACGCGACAAAACAATTCAATTTTATCAAAGCTGAGAAATAAAACAGCATCGGCATTGTTAAAATCGTCCATGTTATGCTTAACCATTACCGATGATGATACTTTGTCGACCTGATATATAACTGGATGAATTATTTATCAGACAACTCCAAAGCGGTTGAAGTATTGATGTGACGTGTGCCTATTGTCTTAGACTAAATACTTAGTGCGTGAGGTCTGTTTCAATGCATCGCTAAATATAGTGCTGTAGGCAATCAATAACATGGAAATAATTATTATAAATCGCAGGCGTTGATGAGCTAAAGGGTTTTACGCCTTAAAGCCTTAACAAATAACAACAATTATGATAAATTCTAAATAAAGAAGTTCTTAAATTTACTTTGATAATTAGAGATGTGGGTAATTGAAAAAAAAAAAAAAAACCCAACCCGGTAAAAAGCGGGGGCATAACCTAACCGGTT
The DNA here is from genome assembly GCA_911387785.2 of Aelia acuminata. Lineage (NCBI taxonomy): Eukaryota > Metazoa > Arthropoda > Insecta > Hemiptera > Pentatomidae > Aelia > Aelia acuminata. The sequence goes on from OU426981.1 coordinate 47,472,694, forward strand.
AAACCTTATTTTTCTGAATAACCGGCGGGCTTTTGACATCCTTATGTAGGATATTTTCCAACTTGACTAAAAGCATGATTTCAAATTAAAATTATTTATAATTTTAGTGCAATATCCAGTAAGCCATCATATACGTAATGAACACTAAATTTAAAAGCTCTTTCAGAGGAATATAAAGCAATATTTTAATTATAGGTACTTTTGAATTCCATTATTTGTTCAAAATCTGAAGGAATTGAATATTGATTTGTAGATTGTGGTACGTGAGAAGGAGCAGTGATTGCTAGTTTTCCTCACATCAATATAAGTGCAAATGACTTGTATTGATATCCTTATTCCGCAGTACAGCAAACTCAATAACCTTCTGGCATATTTAGTAGTTACTTTATTTTAGTAGGGTTATTTAGAATCATCTGTTACTGAAAATAAAAGAGAATATACTAAAATATTAGTTTCAAGCTAAAGTTAGAAACTTTATACATATATATATATATATATATATATATATATATATATATATATAATAAATATGTCACTATTTCTAGGAGTAATATACTTTAATTATAGTTGATTATAAAATCATATTTTTATTGAACTTTTCAAAGAAAGGACGTAGATCTCGAAAAAAATAATTTAACAAAACAAAATATGAAGCATGATTCCAAGAAATACATCCTAATATTTACATTAAATAACAAGCAAAAAATGAAAACAAAATTAGTTGAAAAGTAATGCAAACTCTAGGGGTCATCTAAGATGTAGAGGTTAGCATAACAACTTTATATGTCTAAGGTCGCAGGTTTTTTAAAGGGAGTAAAAAATCCTTGATTATGCCGTTCTAGGGAAGGGACGTAAAATGACGATCCCAACTAGTGATACGACATCGATGTTTTTAAAACACTTAAAAATTAACCTCGTAGCATGGGTTTTACACTCAGTAAATGTAAGCTTGAAAGTTATAATTTTTTCTAAAATCTCAGAAAAATTAACTAAGTGTAATATATATATATGGCTTAAGCCTTCCAAAAATTGATTTTTGACGAAAATAATAATTTCTTTAACACGTTAGGTGCGGCGGCGTATGTTAGGGGTATCCTGAATTGAACAGTATCGGTCTCCGGGGTCCGACTGCTGGGATGATCATCAGACGGTATCGGGCGTCAAGGTCCGATGGGAATGCTTTGACGAAAGTGTTATATTTTGATTAAACGGGAATAAATTGAGCGTCTCAAGGGCATTATCTATTGGTAAGGATTGGAACAAGATATAATAGGCGCAGGACCTGCCGATACAGGATTTAGACCAATCTTTATCGAAAATCGGACCTCGGAGTCCGATTCTAAAAAACAACCGAATTTCAGCTGTTAGCAACATTTTCTGCACTAAAATGCAGGAATCTCATTAAAAATCGGTTAAATTGAATGTTTGAAGTGTTCGGACTTTCGGACATTATCATGTGAAAATGGGCTGTTAAGAGGGAAATGTAAGACATCGGAAATCTAAGACCCCGGGAACCGATGCCGCATCACTGATCTTTAGAAAAAAAAATATTTTTGTTTAACATGTATGAAAACATATTGTGATGCTGCTTGTAAATCCGCACAAGAGTAAGTAATTTAAACAACAGCAACAATTGAAATTTTACAGTAGAATCATAATTCCAGTATGTTTTAATCTATGGACATTAAAACATACTGGAATTATGATTCTACTGTAAAATTTCAATTGTTGCAGTTGGGCCATTATTCTTCCGGAGCAGCGATATAATCTTCCTTATTATTAAATAAAAAAGCTTCCAATTAGCGAATAATAAAATTTATATCAGGTGATCTAGATTTTATGAATGTAAAAATTTATTACCGTTCGTAAAATTATACAAATTTATAATTTATTCCACACATTTGTAATTGATCATTAGGAAGAGGAGAGAAGAAATATCATTTCTTATTGTAGGATAAGTACCATAATAAATTAACTGCTTCCAGCTTGTAACCGAAAGTAATAATGAGCTCATAAAAGCTACTTAATCCGTTATTAATGGCAGACATTAAGTCCTACTTAATTGAGATATTTGTCAGGATCTAAGGTAACATATCTTTTGCTAATAAAAAATACTAACACCCCCAAAGGGTCATATTAGTGACGGCCTTCTTATGATAATTCCACGCTCAGGCTATTTAAGCTACTGAAGAATGTCGCCTCTATCATTGTTCCAGCACGCTTACAACATAGGACGAAATTAGTTAGGTATTATATAAGAAGAGCCTAGGGCTTAATATATCGCCTTGAATTTTTCTTTTAGGATTTTAGGAGATCAAAAGAAATATATTATTTAAATACTAAAACTCTTCAATAATAATATAAAAACCATCATGAACGGGATAATTCAGTGATTACAAGGTCTTAAGAAATGGGAATTATTGGACATTTGATTTGATTGGTGGAATTTAATCAAACCTTACGTTCCGGAAGATTTTGAGATTCCCACTTATAAAATATTAACCTCCACTAATCTTCCGATAAAATATCCCATTGATACATTTTTATAATAAATATTTTGATGTAAAAATTGATATAACCTCATAATTTAGGTTTAAAAATACAAAACTTAGATCTACTGAAAATATTTTGAAATATCTACCAAAGGATGGGTTTTAGTAAAAAATGTTAGTTCTGTGATTAGACTATTTCAGTTTCAGAGTAAAATGTCTTTATATGGCCTTTTAAAGGTTGGGGTTCCCTTTTGGCCTATTAAATTTCTGATTTTTTTTTTTTTTTTTAATAGCGCTAAGAAACAATTAATCAGTGTGAAGTCCGGTAATTTTATTCTGGCGAATATTACTGGACAATTTTTACCCGAAAATGTTTTAAAAGCCTTGTGATAGCAATGAATCACATTATTTTAAATTATTAAATCATTTTTAGAGGATTTTTCGAAATATAGTAACAATATCAATCAAAGTCAAAAAGCTAAAAGTTTTAAATACTAAGCCGGACCCATATTCACTTCAGAAAATTGTAGAGGTGGAAATATACGATCATCAAACTCTCTTCAAATATTTTAAAACGATGATTAATTAACAAGGTTCATTGTATGATCTGTTATTACTCATCATAAACAAGACAAGACTTAGAGTAATAAAAACAATTCATTAGGTCACATTTGGCGAAAAAGCTACTAACAATCCACATCTACTACAGATATATGACCGAGCCACAATATGATATAAATCTCCCAGAACGATTTCAACAATTGAAAACGGATCTGGCGCGCCAAATCGAAACGCCTACACTCCCATTGTTCTGCCTCCGGTAGCAATCGCGGATATGACTCGCATTGCATTCGATAATGCCTCTTCGCCAATGACATCAACCCTGAACCAACTATGAGGTACGAGTAATACGTAGTGGCTGATACTATTTGCGTTAAGGAATGTATACAAGATTATACATATCTATAACATAAAACAAACGGGAAATTAAGTTTTCGCATTCAGGCGTGAACACCTAACATTAGAATAAGAAAAATCAAACAATATTGTTACATTATTCTTTTTCATAAAATTCTATTTCATTTTCAATTGCACGTCAAAATTAGGTCCCCTAGTCGGACTAATCCTAACCATAAGTTAGTACTATATTAGTATAAATAATTAAAATTATTAGTATAAATAATATATTGTGTCACTAATAAGAGTTTGAATTATTCTACGTACAATTATAAAACAAAAATGTCTACCAAACAAGGAGAACACAATAGAAAATAGACGTGACCGTTCAGTAACTGTGAAGAGCAGTGACTAAAAAGTATCTGCATTGTTGGTCAAGACTCGTTCCGCTGTTAAAAATGGAGTCCTTCCTCGTGTCACTTGCTCACTTACATATGTTGGCCTACGAACACTCTCTACCCTGTTCTCGATTTGTAAAAACGTCTGTTTTTTTTGTTTTTTTTGGGTTTTTACCGTTACAATATAAATCAATAAGAAAACATGGCCTTTTTTATTTATTACTTAAAGTACTTTTTATATTATGTTCAATGATTTGATCGTATAATATTGATAAATGTAATAAAATAAGTAAAAAAACATTTTATGACTACACAAAATAAGAATACCTATACCCATAATATTTTCTTAATTTCTAAGCGACCAATTCAGAAATCTATTAAATAATGCCTTACGCGGCAAGTATTTAAATTGTAGTAAACAATAATGGATTTTTAGCAATATGACTACTGACGTGAAATACTGGAGTGTGAACAATATTGATTAGTATGGGATATTGAATAGTATATGTGAATAGTGAAAACAATTGTGAATATAATGGAAATGCTTGAAAAAAGAGAAAAAAAGTAAATCATTAAGATAAACGATTGGTAAAACCAATGCTTAATACGAGGATAGAACTTCAGGAACTAATCATTGAATTTTTATTCTGATTATTGGGAGTAAGTTTTACTTAATAACGATCTCCAGCAAATTCACTGCCACTATATACCACTATATATTTGTTAAAAAAAAAAAAAACATTTTAAATTTCTATCGTAAGAACAGTGGTGCACGCTCAGTTATTTGAAAAGTGGAAGTGGTATGCAGTGACAAAAAGTCTAGTAATCTCTGCTCTAGGAGAAATAGTATATAGTTAAGAAAAAAACAGACGAACTATACCTACTACGCTTGGACTTTATTAAAATTATTCATATGATTTATTCACTCAGTGTTATCACATGATCATCATTTGTATTCACCACAAACTTAGGCCCAATAAAAGGGAAGGATGAACGTTGGTGTCGTGTTGCCATCATTATAATGCCTTTTTTTAGGTAGTCATTTTTTGTCCCGACATTTTTTCGAACATTGTATTTTGGAACGGGTAATTAAAAGAGCTCGTTTTCTAAAATTTATGTGGCACATTCTACTATCCGACGAACCAAAAAGAAAAAGCGTAGTTAGTTTTTCTTTTTCTTTGTATAAGTTTTTTTATTCATTTACCTCCGCCCTTCTAACGGGTTAACACCCTCCCGAACCGAGGGCCTTCCTTTATAGGATCTTAAACGGGTAAGAGTCAGTTTAAATGCAAATTGCCACATTGTGTTTATTGTGTATTTCAGATTTTACGACCCCGCCATCAGACGCTTTATTATAAATTTTTCCCCAAGTACGGCTATTGAGAATGCATTCATTGAGTTATCGCAGCCCTAAAAGTCGTGATAAGTTACTATGATATTCTTAAAAACAAGTAAATAAGGCTAAAAGTTTGAAAAGATATAAAATACGATATTTATGAGACAATATGAGATATTTCGGGAAGGGGAGGAAATTTAAAATAAAAAAAAAAAATCTGTGTTGATTCCCAATCTGTTAGATTCTTGTGAAGAAGGAAGATGTAAAACGAAAAATTTTCTAGTTTTACGTAGGTTTTGTTTTTATTAACCAGCTATTTGCAATTTGATTTTATTGAAAAAATTAAATTATTTGTGTTAAAAAAAAATATGTAACAAGCAGTCTTTGAAATAGAATTAATAAATTAATAAATATATAAAAATTTTAACATTAGTTGATTTTATTATTGCAACGTTTTCAAACAACTGAGCGACAAGGTATAGCAATTATAAATACGTTTCTACAAACTCGATAAATTTATATGAACATTTTAGAAAATGCATAAAAAAAAAAAATAATAAAACTATGTAGATGGTTTATAAGATTTATTGATAATGTTTTATTTTATTCACTTTATAAATAAACATTTCTAAATAAGTCTTATGTTAATTTCATACTCAGAAAAGACCTAAAATTCCATAAGTTGCAGATAATATACTTAGATATTGATAATTATATATCTATGATATGCTTATGCCCACTCAATGATGGCATATCATAGATATATATATCATAGATAAATATATGGCATATAGATATATAAATATGTATATGTAGCATATAATATATGTGGCATGGCTACTCCGTAACCAATCATCTATGTTTCAAAATCAAATAATACATAAAGAAAACTTGTCACGAGGTTTATGAATCTTATAATGGTCTCCGAAGGGGTACTAATATTTATTCATAAGCTATTTATTTAAATAAGATGGTTATTACAGGAAATCTTTAAGAGCCTTTATACAAGTACATACTGGTGTAATAATGAGGTGAGTGAAAACCGGACCCAAATTCGTCAATAACCTAAAAAAATTAACAACTAGGCATTTTTTATTGAACATAGCGAATAATGAAGCGAAAATACCATAACTAAGATAATTGTAAACATGTAAATAACCTAGGTATTCAATTACAGAGTGTATAATCAAAGTTAGAGAAAAATGGAATGTAATTTTGATCTTTACTTTGACATAATAAATAGGAGGAGAATCAGAAAGCATAGGCGCGGCGTAGAAGGAGGGGTATATCCAATTGAGAACCCGCCCTCAAGACCGAGGATTCATTCCTCACCCCAGTTCTGATTACTCCGATCCTGTTGTCACCAGATAATGAATTCATCCAGGATGCAGGACATTTTCCGGTCGGAAGACGACACTGACTGTTGGGTCAGTGAACGGGAACAGAGATATGTACAGCTGAGGATGTGACCGCCCCCGCCCCACGCATAATCTCAACTATCTCCCCATACCTTACCTGCGCAAATGAATTAATAACATTTACCAATATTACGAATTAAGACGGTTTTTAAAGAAGTCAACGCGGAAGGAATACTAATTTAAAAATATAAATATGGTACCACTGAAATGTTAAGAAAACTTAATCAATTTTACCACAAAAACCGGAAACTACGCCAGAAAAGACAGAATACAACTCAGGCATATAATGGATGTAAAGAGCTGTTATTTACCGAACTCGATCTCAAATACTTAGTTAAAATCCTCTCCACCTACCATCATCCTTTGAATTACCTATTCCCCAATAAACAGTTCCTATCCCAACAACAAGTTTCCTTAAAGAAGAGAACATCTTTCCCAGTCCGTGTTGCAGCATCCTTATTTGACCCCGACCTTGATTTACCCATATTCCATGAAACTGTAACATCTCCTATCCATCCCTGGGGACTACCTATCCCAAAAATCATCCTTTCTCTCACTAGGTTACTTAAAAACAGCACATCACCACTAATATACAAAAACGAATTCCATAAATTAAAAGACTAACTAGGTGACGCTGACTACATTTACACCGACGCCTCTAAGAGCCCTATAGGAGTAGGAGCCTCGATAATATGCAATGAAAAAAGAGAGCTGTTATATTGTCAAATTTATGTTAAGTTTACATGGTTACGTTTTTTTATCAATGGATATGATTATTGTTCTTATTAACTGGTTAATAAAGAAAGTAAAATATTTTCGTTCCAAGATTATTTTGAAAAACGTAACCGTGTTATTACACGGTCCACTATTGTGTAAGCTGGTCTATTTCGTCTATTGTAATCTCCTCTGACGGTCAAATGGGGAAGCAAACTTTAGTTCCAAAAACGACCGAATAAAAAGGCCTTAAGGTATGGTTCTTAATAGGGGTAGGGTAGCCCAAATGAACGTTAGAGTAAAATAAATATAAAAGACTTTGAATAAAACTCTAACTATTATTAAGTCGATAGTCTCGATAGACCGGCACTATACAAGGAAAGAGCTCAACATCCCAAGGAAGCTAGTACGTCTCACACAATTAACAATGGAGGGTGTAGAATGTATGGTTTGTATCCAAGGAGGATTCTCAGAAGTGATTGTTGGAAAAGGGGTGAGACAGGTGATGCCTTGGCATGCCTCCTGTTTAATCTTGCTTTAGAAAAAATGGTAAGAGAATCCGGCATTCAAACTGGCACTACCTTTAATAGAACTGTCCATATTACATCGATATCGTGGGACGGTCCTTTCAGGAAGTTAAGGACACATTTATGGCCTTATGGGCTTTTGCTAGGAGACTGGGTCTAGGAATAAATAGGAAAAGACCAAGTTCATGGTATAAGGCCAGAGGGTTAATCAAATAAGAATCTACTACTTCGAAAAGGTTGAGGAATTCGTAGATCTCGGCTCGCAGGTTAACGTGAATAGCCACATGTCAGCTGAGTTAAGAAGGAGGATAAGAAGCAGCTAGGGAAAAGAAGCTTCTTCAGATTAGGTCACCTCTTTAGAAACCCTGATCCGCCGCGTCTTGATCTATGCCTCTAAGACTTGGACCATCTCGAGTTCTGACCAGCAGAGGCTCCTGGTGTTTGAGAGGAAAATTCTACGCCGAATCTTCGGTCCAGTAAAAATAGACGGACATTAAAGATTAAGAAGCAGCTCGAAGGAGCTTTAAACGCTTTATGGACAGCCGGACATTATGAGAGTCAACAGCATTGGAAGGCTTAGGTGGGCTTGAAACATTGCTGTATTAGAACATTCCAAAAAGGATGATGTCTGAGAAAATCTATGGGTCAAGAGGTACCGGAAGACCGAAACTTCGGTGGACAGATGGAGTCGCAGATGATTCAAGACATCTTCTAGGTGCGCGGAATTGGAATCCGGCTACTCAGGATAGGGATCGATGAACGATCAGAACAGATCTTCTGAAGGAGGCCTTGACCCATTCATTGGGTTGTTGAGCCATTGATAATAATAATAATCACTAAGCCGGATAAGCTCTTAGCCTATAACCGTCTTAGCCGTTTTGTTATTGCGATTTTTTTTAATTTTAAAATTACAAGCTTCCGTTAGTCTTTTTGTCGAATATCTATGAGTATTTCCGGAAGGGTTCAAGCAATAGTGACATCTATTTCATCCCTGCGTCAAAGTGCCGCTTAGCAAGGGTCTTATTTACATTTCATTTTAACATTTAAATACCTCTGCAGGGAGGTATATAAATAAAGTAAGTATATAAATAAATATAAATAATAAATATAGACAGTATATAAATAAAATAGCGTGTTTTTAAAAAGCTGTTAAAAATATTCAATGAGGCTAGACTATAAGCAGACAGTGACAATGGCGATCACGTCCTTGTGATCTTCTCCTGAACAAGCAACATGTCCTTTTGTTCTCAACATGGCCTTTTGTGGACCCCAAAAGTGAAACCAATTGACCATTTTTTTTTCATATTATCAATTCACTCTTACTTTTTTCGAAGAACAATGTCACCTCATCATAACGCCAACCTCTCAGGCGGTGTTCGAACGGCGTAATTTAGTAAGTTAGTTCCTACCAGGATAATATAACCCGAATATGATTATATATTTTATGAAATAAAAAGTGCCACTTCAATCCATGAAGAGTTTTGAGATCAATTATTCAGAAAACAGTTTCTTGGTGAAAGGTCGTCAACAGTTATCAACATAATCATGGTTGTTACCAGCATCAAATTATTATGGAGCGGCAGCTTAAGTTCTCAAAGATATGGCAGGCAGGAATCCAAGAGGCTAAAATTTGAATAATAATAACGCCTAAAAACAATTGTTAGGATATTTAATTCCTTCTTCAACGAGGTTTTAAAGGTCTCTTAAAACTTGCCAATTTATGTCTCAGTTAGAGTGTAATTAGTAGTTGCCCCCTGCAAAAATATTGGGGGGACGCGTCCCCCGTCCCTCCTGGCGGTGACGTCCGTGAACATGATGATGATTTAATCACAAACTCTATAAACAAACACTATGTTTTCGTCTTAATTTATGAAATAAACAAGAGGATACAATAAATAAACATGAGCCCCAGGAGGGACTTTCGACCTCGGAGTTTATCCACGACGAATATAAAAGTCTTAATTAAATAGTCATTTATGATTATTTATTTATTATTTATGATAATTAATAATTAATACTTAATTAAAATTAATAATTGGTAATTAAAATAAAATTTAAATTTTTACAAAAAAATAAAAAAGCATCAGTGCATCAGAAGAAATTGTTAGATGTGATTTGACAGTTGATGTAAGTTGAAATTCGCATCAATGTGGTTTCAGCGTAGCGTTAAAGAAATTGGGAAAGATTGACTGATTAGTCCTCCACATGTATTGATTTATAAAATCTTCCATTAATAAAACAACGAACAATTTTATTTTTCACTTTCTTATAACAAACTATTTTATTAATGGCATTAATTATGACTGAACCTGTATGTTCAGAACCCCGTCCCAAAAGAAAAAAGAGAAGTCACACATTTAGATATTATAAACAATATACCTATCTCCAACTCTAATATCTGTATTTCATAAAAAAAAAAAAAAAAAAAAAAAAACCTTATGCGATATGCAACACTTTCATTTACCAACCTAATTAGAGTAGAAATTGACATGCTGTATGTCAATGTAAATTTCAAAATGTAAAATCCATTTAGCAACTTCCCAGAAAATAGTTCTTTTCATATCTATTTAATTATTTTTGCTTGTTATTCCCAACGCTAGTAATTATTACAGAAACATGACAATCCGGGTCATTTATAATTGTCATATTAAATACTTCGACACTGAGCGGGAAGAAGATTACCACATGGCGTTAATGCACTAACAGACAAGAAGCCTCGAGAGAATAAAAAGCACACACATCCAGAACTTATAGTTTTTCTTCAAGCGGTCTGCCTGGGAATAGTGAGGTTTGTATTTCAGTTAAATACTAACTCCAGTGAAAACACTGGGGTTTTAAACATTTAATGTATAATTGTCTATATTTATACTTTTTAACAATATTAAGTAAGGAATGAGTTATGGGAGATACAGGAGCTGGCTTATGGGACAGCGTTGGATAAGAACAATTAGGGAACGGGTCCGTGTCACGCTATTACTAATTATGACTTTAGTTAGATTGCGTCAGAAAATAAGAGCTCCCGTTTGAGTTAAATGAGGATGAGGAGCTTAAATCGTACCATAAGATTGGTTTCAAATAATATCGGAAACGTGAAGGACGAATAATGTTAATTAATATTTTTATTATTATTATAATAGCAACACAACTGTACTCTACTTTACCTTTACTCCAAAATCCTGCGGCCTTCACAATTTTAGTACTTAATTAAATCCTTTTTTGAAAAGCGCCTTCGATTGAGCACCCCTGACGTACAATAATAACATAAATTTTAACATTAGTGTTATAAATTTTATAAAATAACTAGCTTAAAGGAAGACTAATAAATTTAATGTTGATCGAATTTGGAGAAAAGAACTACCCCCCCCCCCCCAATTAGATCCAGTCAATGTATAAAGCGTCTAGACATAGGAATTTCCCCAAAAAAATATTTGGGAAGAGTTAAGTCGGATCAATACATCAAGAACCGGGTCCTCTAAAATGGGAATGCTGTATTGATACCGTATTGGGAAACGGAGCAGTATCAGTAAACAGCTTTCAGTCAATAATAAGAGTCGAGGTTTGTGTGTGTGAATGAGGAAGAGTGGCGTGGTGTAAGCTGGGGTGACAGTGCCACCAAAACATATGATACAAACCACGCCGAGCACTTGTTTTCTGTCAGCTCCCAGTGTCTATTGTTGTTTATGTCCACATTCCATTGCTATGTTCTTGGAACTCTCTATTCGCACCGGGTATTTATTTGGAATTTCTATCTCAACAGTGAACCCATCAATGTTCTCATACTATTAAAAGCTATACCTATTTGCTTAATTTTTTTAAAACACACCTTAGTAATATTTATTTAAGAATTGTCTGTACAATATTAAGACAACCATAGCAGTAGGATAATATATCTGTTGTCCAAGTGAATAAGTGTTTAAGTCTAATTTCCTTACTTTTCAGGGCACGACTTTTAAAGTTTAAACGGTATCAGCATTAGAAGAATTATCAGAAATGAGATATTAGAGTTGACTAATTGTTCAACTGTACCTGTTAGTACAGATTTAACGGGAATTTAATAACTACATTTCAAATGAACTCCAGACTACAACACTTATTAACTACGAAGAAGTCGCCTCCAAGCTTCTTGCTTGCCACTTAACACATTTTGGGCTAAATTAGACTTAACCAATTATTCAGTGGGATGACAATTATATTCTGTAACTTCTCGACTACTGCGAGCATTAAAAGTGCATTTAGACTAACTTAGGTCTAAAAAAGGCCATTCGGTACTCTAACAACACAAAAGACGTGTACCTTTTTTTTACAGCCTATGACCGGTGTGGTTATGGAATTGCTTACAGTAGTCCAAGACCGAACAATTAATTGGTAATAAAAAACCAATAAGTTGTATTACATAAACTTCAACTTTAAATTGTTCTCTAGCAACTTGAGCAGATATGACTAACTAATGACTTCCTCAATAAACATTATATTTGGATAATGAACGTTTTTTTTTAATTCCAAGTTTTTGTTTTAAGTTCTACCTATTCATCAGTTATATTTTAAATCATATGATTTAAAAAATAATAATTTTATTTAAATTTATGAAACCTTGATAACCTAAATGAAAAACGGACATTACATCGAACACAAACATCTGATAAGGACAAGGCTTGACGACAGCCATACCAAAGAGACTCGTGACTACTTTAGTATTTGAGTTTGCATATAGTATTTGTCGTCAAGAGACAGGTGAGTCTATGAAAAGCATTATTTATCGATTATTTTTGAATAAGAGATTGATTATTGATGATCTATTAACAAATTAAACTGGATATTTAAAAAAAAGAGAGAGAAGATAATAACCTTTGAATATTGGACAATATTTCTGGAGAATATAACTTTATAACCTAAAAAAATCGCGTTTAAAAAACAACCTTTTTTTCAACGATTTAATAACGTAATTTTAAAAAAAAATTCTATAAAAACAATGTGAAACTAGCATATGTTAAAGTTCGATGCTTTTGTTGTTAAGTCCTTAGCGAGTCTCTCAGAAAGGGTCGCCTTAGGGTCTGGCCACACATGTCCGCACCGGATCCGCACCGTAGCAATAATACAGGTTATGTTCAGAATATTTTTAATTTAACTTACATATTACCTTTAGTCATGCCTAAAGTTCAAGCCACACATGTCAGACACAGGCCACTTTAGGCATAACTAAAGGTAATATGTAAGTTAAATTAAAAATATTCTGAACATAACCTATATTATTGCTACGGTGCGGATCCGGTGCGGACATGTGTGGCCAGACCCTTATCCGTACTCGAATCTTATGTCACTTTATTTTTGAATGAATTACTAACTTTTACATAGATAGGTATTTAAAAAACAAAACAGAAAAACGGGACTTATTTGTATCTTATCGCATACCATCTGGTTATCTATGCTTAGTAATGAATGCTGGGTAACTCCTAAGAACTGAATAAAATATGCCCTCAGTATAAAAGGACAGGAATCCGTCTTATAATCTTACCCTGAATGCTCATTATAGACACATTGCAAAGATCAAACCCATTTAAGGTATTCTAAAAATTTGGAGCAACTGATTTAAACAATAGATGGAAATTATATAAAACATTTCAAATTCATTTATTCACAGATTAATTTACTAATAATAATAATTAAATTGACAATGGTTATAAGTAGAGTTTTCTCCTTTCTTCTTAATTAAGGATAATGGGATTTCTTTGTTAATAGTTAAGTGAATAAATTTATTTTAAGATTTATCATCCATCAAAAACAATTTATTGCCATGATGCAGCGGAATCCAGAATATCACTTGCGGAAATGCCTGAATCTTTCACCCTCAGCCAGCTCGTGTTGTCGGGGATAATGCTTTTCCCGATGTCGTTTGTAGTTATGTTCACGGCCTATGTCATGCAATGTGTAGTCGAGAAGATGATTGATTGGTAAATTTATTTACAATTATTTATTAACATTTACTGTCAAATAATTACTTAGCGAAAATACGTCGCTAAACGAAACCAAAAAAAATTCAAACGAATAAAATGTGATGATATATATATATATGTATAGGTTAATAATACTTGAATTGAAATTATATAAAATGAGAATCGAAAACATTTATTAACCTCTTCTAATTCCCGCACAGACGCTACATCAGAACAAAGTACATGAAAAAAGATTCCCCTCCTTTTTGTCACATGAATTCACACTAATAGCCTGGGCTCGTGGCTAGGTTAGGTTAGGTTGTTTGTTATGGGCGATCAACTGCGCGGTCATTACGCCCCTTTTTTACTCTATGATATTGCCCAAGATATTATTCTAATATGTATTATGACGAGTATTATAATTTTTTAATATTTATCATTAATTAATATGCTCTATTTATTATATTTTTGTAAATAAGGAAATCTCCCTAAACAGCTTTATAATGTTATCCGCAGCCTTTGGTGAATCTTTCAATGCCTCCAAAATGTTGCGTTGTATATTTAGTTTTGTGTATTCGCCTTCATATCTACTGCAATCTTCTATGATATGTTTAACTGTAAGAGGGGTTTTGCAGATTTCACATTCTGGTTGGCGTTCTTTAGTAATTAGGTGAACATGGGTGAGGTTTGTATGACCTATCCGAAGCCTTGTCAGTGCTACCTCTTCTCTTCGGTTCCCTCGCAGGGAGCTAATCCATTCTCTCGTTGTAGGCTTAATGGATCGGAGCTTATTAGTGAGAGGGATTTCAGACCACATGGACTCCCAGTTGCTCCTTACTCTCTTCTTGAACCAGGATTTCATGTCTTTCGGTTCATATATTTGCAGTGCAGGGCCCATCATAATTGCTGCTTCCTTTGCTGCCCTGTCTGCTGTTTCATTACCTAGAATTCCGGTATGTGATGGCACCCATAAAAAGCTTACCGACTTGTTATTGTCATATAAAATGTCCAGATAATTATTGATTTTTTTAAGTGTTTGACCATCTCCAGTATGTTTTTGAATGGCGTATATGGCTGATAACGAGTCGGAACATATTAAAATCTTTTTTGTGTTTATGTCAATAGAAAGAAGGAGAGCAGTTGCAATTGCTTGCATTTCTGCCGTAAATATTGATGTGAAAGGAGGCAATTTCTGTTTTTTTATTGTAGATGCTTGAACTACTGCGTAGCCAACATTCTCATTTCTTTTAGAGCCATCTGTATAAATAATTTCATATTGGTTGTATTTTTCCATGATAATGGAATCAAGGCTACGTGCACGTGGAGGGATACTTCTTAAAGAGAGGTCTATTTTTGGAGGAGGGTTTGTCCAGATCGGCTTATGTAAATCGTAGTCCGTGAGATCTATAGATACACTATGGATTTCACTTATAATTTCTCGGAATCTAACTGCGAGCGGTGAAGGGCTTCTTGGTTTAGAGTTATATAAATGAATATGTTGGGGATAAAAAATGTGGTTGTATGCAGGATGGTTAGGCTGGAGTTTTAATTTAACAAGATACGAAGAGATAAGCTCCTGACGGCGAAAAACAAGATGTGGCATGGAAGCTTCTACGCAGAGACTAGTTATGGGACTGGTCCGAAATGCTCCAGTGGCGAGTCTTATGCCCGTATGATGAACTGTATCCAGGAGTAGCAGATGTTTTGCCTTCGCTGATGAGTAAACTGCGCAACCATAATCAATCTTAGATCGGACAAGGCTTGCATATATCATAAGCATACTTTTGCGATCGGCACCCCAGGATGTCTTAGCGAGCACCTTCATTAATCTGAGGCGGCTGGAACATTGCTCGCGTGTGTATCTGATGTGGTTCAGCCAGGTGAGTTTCTTGTCTAAAACAAGACCAAGAAATTTAACGTCTTCCGTAAATCTCAGTTGCTCACCATAAATGTAAAGCTCTGGCTATTCGGTAGGATTTCTTTTCCTAGAGAACATTAGGCATTTGGTCTTACCAGTCGAGAAGCGGAGATTGTTATTATCTGCCCAGATTTGAAGGTTGCGGATGAGATCCTGGAGGGTTCTCTTCATCCAATTACTATCCCTGAATCGCAGTAGAATGGAAAGGTCATCAACATACAGAAATGCTTTGATCGGACGGGGAATTACGTTGACAATTGTATTAATAGCTATTGCAAATAGCGTGCAGCTTAGTACACTTCCTTGTGGTATGCCGTATGCTGTTGACTTGGAAGCTGAGACAGACCGTCCTATTCTTACTCTGATGTACCTCAATTGTAGGAAGCTTTTAAGAAAATTTATAAGGCGTCCACGAAAACCCCATGTAAGCATGTTTTGGAGAATGACAGTCCTTTTGATGGTGTCATAAGCTTTTTCTAAATCAAAGAAAATACCCACTGCTTCTGTTTGTTCTGGGCTCGTGGCTTGTTTACACGGGCGATTACAATGCCCCTCGTGGTTAACAAGCGAAACAACGTTTTGTTCTTATCTTCGTTATAAATGTTAACAGGCTTCAGAGCCCAGTTTACACGCCTAGGACGAACTAAATTGACCAGTTTACTCGATGTTCGTTCCAAAAAGCAGTTCGGGTCTGTCATTTCCACCCCAACTCTTTTGATTCTAAGTTTGATTGGTTGGTTTCGAACAAGAGCCAATCGAACAAGAAAATCAAACTAGAAAAAAATGATGGGGGGGGGGGGCGGGAGAGATCATAAAAGGACTGCTCGGTGGAACAAATCCCTGTTAAAGTTTTATGACCAATTGGCGCGTAGGTAACCTCAACTTTGAGAAAAACGAGTTCAAAGATTTGACGTTCTAATAATGTTTTGATGGTCATATTAAATTTAACAATTCTGGCCATATTTCTATATACATTACCTTAACATCTGAAAAATATATGGCTTAACATATGAAAAATATAAAATGTTCAAGAACAAATATTCATCTTTGATTTAATCAGACATGTGTTGAAATAAGTTAAAATAGAGTCACAAGCACAAGCAGCAAATCTAAAATTGACAGAGATCTAATCTTGAATGCAAGACAACGGTCTTTTTAGAAGAAGCACTCATGTGAGTTTTTAAAGTAGCAGTGATCACCTATTGAAAAACAGATATAATAAATAAAGTATTACCTTAATATAACTTTTCAAGAACTCTGCTTTTTTGGGCTCCGGTAGTAGGTAGGATCCCAGAAGTTTTTGGAATTATTTATCGTGTAATGTTGAAAGTTATGCTCCGGGAAATCAGTGATATAACGAGAATTCCTCCAACAATCAGATGTAATATTGACCACGGTTTGATGTGCTTTTTCATTACTCCCAACAAGGTTTCCTCTGTTATGATAATTATCACACATGAATATTGTATTTATAACATCACCGCTACTTAATCATTGATCATGGCTACATACGTCAGTCACTGTTAAAAATGTCAATCGAAACCAGTCAAACCAAGGAAACCGCTATCTATGTCTTCATTTCGAAGCTCATTGATAAAAAAAAAAAAAAAAAAAATATGGATACAATTATATAACTATTTTTTAGAAGACTTAAAATTAATATACCTATTTATTCTTTTTTACACCCATTTACGAGCATGGGATATTTCCTTTAATATTGGAAATTAAAAAATATACTTCTATATATTATATTACTAGTTCCTTAAGTTTATTTGAAATGAAATGGGTTATTAGCTAAAGGACCATACGGAGAGGATAAGCAATGCCATATTGAAATACAATGAAGTCATGAATGAAGGATTCATTTAATATTGTTTTGTTTAATATTAAATGAAATGTGATTGCTGAAAGTAACTGGTATTAAACGAAAAAGATCCTTACTTCTCTGTTACTAACCTCACTTTTCTGTGCTTCCCTGTACTCTTAATTTCAGTTGAGAGGCAACCGATAATGATAAAAATGACCTTGGAATTGATGAAAAATTAATTCTACTAATAGACGGCTGACACTAACAACAATATAAATATAATGAATTAGGAATTGACGTTTGAACGAAACAGACTATTAGATAAAAACGCAGTATGCATCATGTTTAAAAAAAAAAATTCATAAGAGAACAGAAACTAGAATTAGTTATTATGGAACCTTTTCAGAATGTAACTTTACAATTACAATATGTTTAAAGGTTCCATTATCTAACTTTTAAAAAAAATAATATTATGGTCATTGTGATCATTTTTTAATCTTTTATCATAAGTATCTTTTTATAATTACAAATAAATAGAATACATATATTTATTTTTACATTGATTTTATTTTATGGTTTGTTTTGTTTCTAGGCTTAGTAGAATTCAATTATAAGCGATTCAAATATAATATAAAAAGTATGTATGCATATATGAGGTTTAAAAAAAAGTCATAACCCAAATTGTACTAATTATACTGATTACAGGTTCGATGCAATGCCGAGTTCAATGTGAACTGATATAAGGACAAAATAAAAAAGTTCCTGAAAATAATTGATGCTCTGTTCACAAGGATATGTTTAAATGTTATGTCCATTATAAGTTCCAATACAACCTATTCTTTTCATTAATCCTTAGTAGTTGTATAAAACGTGGAATTTTGAGAGGGAAGGAGTGGTCTGATTGCTGCTTAGTTCTTTTATTTTCGAAAGTATTTGATAAAAGTCAAAGTTACTAATTATTTGGATGGTTATAAAAAGTTAGGGAACCATTACCGATACCGTGTAAGTTTCTTCATATTTTATTTTTCATAATAGGTCTCTCTAAATAAGAAAAAATAACAATACCGAACTAATAGTAAACTTGATGCCAAAATTTAGATGGAATTTATTAGGTATAAATATATATAAGGAAAATACTATATTTATAAGTAAAATACTAAAAAAAACATAGATAATAATAAACACACATTTATTCGTTATGTATACAGAACACTGTAGCCTACCGACAGACCTTTACCCAAGGCCTTGATGAACGAACGGGAATAATAAAAGAAAGGTTTGACTGAGACAAATGTTGGGTCCTAATTGTCCCCACGTCACTCATTCATGGCGCGTACCACTGAATGAACTCAGGTCGTGGGAAGGCCTTCCCTCGAACGCAGCCTCTTGTCCGCAATGCATGTGCCTATGGTATGCAAACATGCGTAGGCAATAGAATGCATATTCTTTCCTTCATATTTTGTAATAGCATAAAACAAATAATCATTTAACAGAAGCCAAAGATGGTATCCTATGTGTTTGAAGTCAGTATGGCAGCAAGCAGGCACTTCACTGTTTTTTTTCTTTTTTTTTCAAAATATTGGTTGATAAATAAAATATAATAAAATAACCCAATTATTTGAAAGATTCACCTCCCCTGAAATCTAAAACGTCACTCTTTACAAGGAAAGATCCTCCACATCCCTCGCTGATATATCTGTCTCAACAATCCAGTCCCTTAACGAGTTAAGAATTAATGAACTATGATTCAACATTACGTAATTAAACCACACAATTTAATGCAATGCATAAACGGTCACAGTAAAGCCAAACAGGTCTAATATGTCAACTTTAAGTCAAGCTTATATTTTATTATTATTCCGAAGTTTCAATAGAAAGGCAATAGGATATCCACCGAAACGGTCAAATTAGACCACCCGGAATCGTTCAGTCCTGCCAAAATCACTGGAATAACAAACGATGGGCCATTTAGGATGAAAAGCGAGGCTTGAGGAAGCCTGCGTGAGATTTACATTGGCATTCCTCCAGGCTGTTCAAGACGATGGTGGTAGTCTTTAGCCATGTCGTAATACTATCCTTTGATTCACCTCTTCACTCAATTCTGGAGAGAATTTTGGACCAGTCCAAGGAGATTGAGAAAATTCCCGCAATCAGTAATGCAGTGCTCTCGTCCTTCATTGAATAGAGAAAACAAATAGTGGTCAAGTTTAATCTTTCTACAATAGTGGTGAGGAGGAATAAAATGATGAAATCAGATAATGTACTGTAAGATAACATACTTCATAGAGTATTAAGTAGAATTAAGATTAAAACCAGTATACTATCTACTATTGGTCGTATTTAGAAAAAATCATTTCTCTGATGACTGCAAAAGACCGATGGCATTGAACCGCGTAAGGAGGTACGGTACATAACCATATCGTTACCTCTCCAGAGAGCAAGAAGACAAAATATAAAAATGCGATTTTTAGTCTTCCCCAAATTTTCTTCAAATCTATGTGCAAGACCGCTTATAGACAGATATTTATGATTTGTGAAACATTTTAAAATTCAGGTAAAGTAGGCGAATGATATGAAATGAAGGAAAAGAAATCGACTCTCCTGAAAATAGCTGTTTTTGAGTCAGACTAGTCTTTGTTCTGCACCAGCGATATCTTTCCTACAATGCTATAAACAAAAATATAATAAGACAGGTAAAGAGAAGGGAGCAGCCTAGGTGCTAAAAGACCACAACAGGCAGGTAGCACGAGTAGGTATTGTTATCGATAATAGGGGTACTTGAGGTCTAGCTTTGGAGCAGGTAGGGCCGTAAGCTGCAATAGTTATGGCTTTCCAGAAAGGGATAAGCAGCAGGCTACGTGGAAACATAATTTGAGCTCAGAGCTTTCTACAGACCCGTTACACCAAGAATAAACAATTCATTAGTACTAGTTCCAACAAAGACATAATGTCTGCATGCTAACATATCGACGGTCGGCAAGAATAGTGACACGATTCGGAATTGTTAAAAATGAAATTTATTTTAAGAATGATTGAAATTTTCATTGTTACATTATTTATTGATAGTTAACTGTAAACAGGTAGTGAACAGTAAGGCTAAAATAATAGACAGTTCTCTAGCTTAAAATTTACTATATTTTTTAATTTATACTGAGGAACCAAAAAAAAAAACTATAAATTAAAAAAAAAATAATAAAACTTAAGATTTTCACTTTTCACACTATTTTTGCTAACCGATGACATGTCACTTCTCCTGGTAAAAAAGAAAAATGAAACTCAAAGGCGTAACCTATTTAACTTTGCACCTTTTTTTTTTTTTCCTTCTATCCCTCTTCAATACAATTAATGTCATCTGGTAATACATCCATTTTATTTATCATATTATTTTATCTAAAATTAAATAGGTAATACGAAATAAAACATAAAATGATTTATTGACCGTGAAGAGATAAGCGATTTCATGTTTCCACAGCATTAATACGAGTAGGTATCAGGTAGGTATCTACATAACAATGTAACATGGAAAATAGAACGTCAATGTAGTATGTGATCAATAATGTTTTGGCAAAAAATGCTTCATAAAGAAAAAAGAAAAGTATATTATTCTATTTCGAATTACTATATGCCTCTCTGCATTTATATAAAATAAATAAACTTGAACGATTTTAATGCAATGGATCAATAAAAACTAGTCGATTGGCAAAGATAGTGATAACACTTTTTATCCAAATGAGTAAAACATGCAGTTCATTTAGCTTTTGAAAACAATTTTACTAAGAATGTTCAAGAATATGTAGTCGGTATACATAAAGAAATTATTCGGTGTAAAAATATATGAACAAAATATGATTTTTAATGCACATCTAGAGAATTAGCTAATTTAACACTAAAGAACAGAAGAAGATAAATAACCCTTATCCAATAAAAAAATTGGCCAATGAATGCTAAGAGAATGCGATCACGTTAAACACAAAGACATCAAATAATTGAAGCGTGGAAATGCATTAGGGTATAAGTGCCTAAGGAAATTTTTACAGATATAATGTGACTTATACCCTCTAGGGAGAACTACGTTCAGTGCTTACACCCATGCCATCTTTCATACCTTCAATGAACTCTTTTCTAACAACAAACATTACTTATACCCATTTCTGTAGAATGGCTTTGGCCCATATAACAATCTGGCAAAAAAACTTCGTTTTATTTTTTTGGCTCTTGGACTATATTATGCAATTTCACGATTCAATTATTTAAATGATGATTGATTATTATTAAGCGAAGAGGGAATGATTACTGAGAATGTAGAGACAGATAGATTAATACAACGAAAGCAATGTGGGAGTGATGTCAATGAAGATTAGAGATTAATGAAAATCGAAGAAAACTTACGAAAGATATTTACACTAAATAAAAATAATAGTCAATTCCAATTTACCTATTAGAAAATAAGAGAAATTACATTTGCCCAAGACATAGAAAAAAGATTCTCATATCCTATTGGTTCATCCAGAATGTCCTTTTGATATTACTGTTCTTAAATACTGGGTATCAACGTCGGGTACATCAGCCAACTAATCAATATTTAGCAGATTTTTTATTTGCGCTTAGCTTGCATATTTTCCTGTTGCAAATAAATCGACAATAATCATCACAAAATAGAATTTACTCCGTTTCAATCTACAGTACTACTATTATATTAAAATAAAAGAAATCCTTAAAAAAGATTAAGTTGCTATGGCTTAATGGAGTATCAAATTCCACATACAATGATGTAATAAGTTGAAATCGCAATATTTGGACTTACATTCGCCTGGTTCTGAGGTACAATTCATTGGCAAAGCTATTATCTACAGTTACGCAGGCATTGGAACGGCTACTAATGGAACAGCTGACAACCTTGGGTGAACTAGCCATTTAAATACTTACTAAGTTAAGTGTAGAAATCTACGTTAATTATATATAACTATGAGATAATGGTTTCTGATTTTATTTTTGCATTGCGTGCTAGAAATGTTTATAGTTTTATGATAGAAATAATTTATTTATCTCGGTTCGATATTTATTAATTTATTATAACGGTCTTGTGAATGCTATACACACGAGGGAAGTCAATTAGTTTTAAATTTAATTGCAATATAAATAGGAAACTTATAATATTATTTTCAATTTCGTTGCTTTTCCACGCACATGGTCCATCCCTGCTCAGCCTTCTGAAGCCCTTAGAATAGAAGGATTTCGATTGAGAAACAAGCCACGACTGCACCACTTCCATCACTTCATGTTCCAGGATGTTCCATAAGTTCAAACTAGTTAAGGAGAATGTGGAGCGCAATGTTGATGGGAATTCCTAGCAAACGAAGTAATGAATCATCAGCAAAATTGTAAAACGAAGAACCGATTGCTTTGAAAAGCCAGGTGCGGGGGAGGGTATGTGAACATGTTGCCTATGTGTATAACATAAAACTATATAATTAAAATGCGGATAATTATTGGATTGCTCTCATAATGATAGATTTTCCATGTGTTCATCATCAAAAATTTGCTTGGAATGAATGAATTTTTGCATTAACACCAACTAGACTAAGGTGATGAGAATTAGGCGACGAAAGGAGGAAGGGAGCTTTCATATATAGTTAATAGATATTTGAATGTTCTAATGTATTAAAGTTTCGCCACTAAGAAACAGACAAATGAAATATATTAAAAAAAAATTATTAATGATTAAAGGGATTTATGATGAACCCTTTCATTATTTGTCTAACATAAAAAATTTATTAATTATTATTCGTCCCCCTTATATTTGAAACATTTCTAGGCTATGATTGAATATAAAAATAATAACAGGGACTATGAAATTTTTTCGTCAATTAGTTTTCATAGTATTATCATAACAGGTAAAGATAAAATCAACGATTAATACTTTCCTTTTGCTGTTTATCATATTCATATTTGAATTAGATTGTTCAAAAATTAAAATATATACTTGACAAACTCAAGATTAAAAAAAAAAGAAAAAGTTTTGTATTACATAAATTAAATACTTTTAGCTGGCCCATGCATGACATACTAATCAGTATCATTGTAATTTTACAGAAGGGAAATCATTTTCTTTTTTTTATATAATAATAGTTCGCTGTATAAAAAAAAACGTGAACAAAATGAAAAGGTTGTAACTTCGTTACTAAAAGTCTAATTTACGTGTTGTTGTTTTTTTTTTTTTTTTGTTTTTTAATTGTTTTTGTTTTTTTCACTCTACAGGGAACAGAGGAATCCTTCATTTTTACAAACAATTGATATTTTTCTATAATGCGCGAATAAATTTTTCTTTTCTATTTAACTTTTTTTTGGCTCTTTGTGTGGGATCTGAATATTTTTCGCCTAAGAAGGAGAAAGGAAACTTCAAAATGACGCCTTAGCCATCTAAAGTGATAAAGCGTACCGGAAAAATAAAATTAAAAATAATTTATAATGAATTTTTTTAGCGTTTTTTTTTTTTATTTTTTTATTTGTTCACTCAAAACTTGCAAATAAAGAGACTAGTACAAATTATCAATATATAGACAACAACTTCCTGCATTGTAGGCCATGTTATAATTGAGTTGAAACATTATCACGCACTTATTACAGTCTTGGAATAAATCAGCGAGCTTAAGTGGCCTCACCTTGCACACGGACGGTCTAATGTCGATGCAGGGACCCAGACTATGTAAATGTATGTAAATTACTCAAATCATCGGGCCCCACAGCTTTTGCCACTTGGTGGGTCTCCTTATCTTCTCCTTATCCCCGTTATGTAAGAGGGGGAATCATTAGACATTTGTCATTGACTAGGATCTGCAATTGAAACGGGATGAGTACAATTGTGAAAACCGCAAATCGGAGATGGATGAAGATGAGAAAATGCTTGACATATATTAAAAACCGGCCAGGCCTACCTATAGTTACTTACTGTAATAGTAACTTTTAGGAAAATAAATAAATTTATTTAGGCGAAAGTTATTTATCAGTTCATAAAATGGTGTAATATATTGTTACAAAATGTTAATTGCTTATTTCTTAAATTGAATTACGTATAACAAATTATTTTGTATTAATTAATGTTTTGGAAGATAAACTTCAACTGAACACAAATTTTGTATTAAATGTAGAAATTTAGTTGTATATATTAAGTGTATATTTGCCTAATTATCTATGTTCTGATTATGCGCAAAGGATATAGTACCGAGGGGATATTGCAGGTATTGTTGTTGTTTATTCATATATCAATATATTTATTTATATATTATAAAATATGTTTACTAACCAAATTGTGTTAGTTAAATTTCAGAGTTACAAATGATTTTGAATGACAATAAAAAATTAGTCGCTATCTCAACCTCTGATGGTCAATGACAAAGAGTATGTTATCTTAAATGAAATGTACTTTTATTCAATAAAAAAAAACATTAAATAAAAAATATGTATATTTAGGCGAATATTACCCCAAAACATCATCACACATAGTAGCATACTTTAAATTACTGTTGAATAACAAAGGATTACAAATTTTCGCTGAAATTCTTCCTCAACTATGTTCTTTGGGATTCATTTTTTTTCCAGTGAGGATATTAACTTTGTTAATAATTGTATAATTTCCGTGGCTTCTTTTTCAAGTTGTAACGAAGAAAGAAAACCATCATTTTACAAAAGAATAATTTATTGAAAACGAAAAAAGGTATTAAAAACTTATATATAAGCAAGGGGTTCATTCGAACGAAATCAGTCGATGAACAACTATTCAACTCTAATATCTCATCACAGATAAGATCTATTCATTCAGTTCAATAGCCGAAAACAGTGGCCAATAATATGGTATATTCGACGAAATTTCAATGCTTTATAATGAAAAACTGATTATATGCCATTACAGTTCATTTTTTAAACCCATGCTCTGAAAATTAAATTTGACTTAACCACTTATAAATAGGATGATAGATTTAACCTTTAAGGATGTGAAAAAATCAACAATGAATTTTTGTAGCATACTGAAAATAAAATAAAAACACGGAAAAAAGTTAAAAAGTGTGATGTAGTTCTGAGTTTTTCTGAGATGTAACCAATCAAAACTGAATGAATAGTCAATCAATGTAACATAAATAAAAATCGGAAGGTCATTAATCATGTTATATTTTAGCAATAAGTGAAATTAATAGTGGCACTCATAGATACATAAATCGGACAGACACAAAAGAAATAGCAAACGGTATTCAGACCCGAAGGTCATTAATTTCTGTTATTGAAGGAGCTCGGCCAACTGAAAAGAGCTGTCTCGGAGGCTGAATGACGATCATGAGGCTAAGTTCGTCGAACCACCACCTTCAAGAATAATAAAACAATCCTCCACTCTTAATTCCTCCCATCAGGGTTCAAACGGCAGACAGACATAAAACAAGGACTGATGATGGCATCGGTGGCCGATCCAGGGATTCACCCCACAATAAAGCAACACAGATTAAGTATTTAACGGTTGTTGCATCATTTCAAAATGTGGTTTTATTATTACAAGATGGCCATGTTGTGAAACATCACTTAAGGCTGAACACCTTTATCGAACCATCCACTCCGGACTTCCTCATCAAACGCTAACGACGTTCGATATCAAAGCGGAGCAATAGCATCAAAGGTGAAAGGACTATTTTGGTCCGAAACAGGAACATCTTTAAACAGTAAAATTATTTAAACATCAACACAGAAAAACCTTTTTTTGGAATTTTATTGTACATTTAAAGGTTTTTTATCTAAATTTTTCGTAAAATAGATTAGTAATTGATAAATGACAAAAATAAAAATTTAATGATGTGTAAGATGTCTATATACGAGTTATTGTAATCTGCGATTATAAAAATATTAGTATTTTTCTTAATTTTAGAGTATCTTCTGAGAAATTGATACAGATCGGATTTAAAATGGGGCATGATATGAAAAAGTGTCCGGTTTGTCTTTGCTACAAAGAGGACATGACGATTTAGGATCGAAATTGTATAAAAATGAGTTGATTATATGTCTCTGGAATTAGGAATCAACTAATCGTATTTGGGAAATCAGTCTTATTTTATTTTGTGGCGTCGATATTTTACATAAAGCAAGTGTTGATAATCGCTAAATGAGGAATTCATTTTTTTATCAATATCACCTGAGCTGAATGGGTTAATAATTATGTGGATTTTTCATCAGTAATACCAAATCTTTCAAATATTGATGATATAACACAATATCCAGAGGTCACCTACGGTGTAGCGGTTGGCATGGCAACCTACAATACTAAAGGTCCCAGGTTCGCGTCCTGCGGTGGTCCCAGGTCCCGCGATTTTTTAAAGGGAGTAAAATAATAAAATAAATGGGAGTAATTAAATAAGGGAGTATAAGTAAAACTATTCCGCCCCTCGGATAGGAAGTAATATGGACGTCCTGAAAATGAGCGATGTCAGGTACCCGCTCTAAAGATCCCTATCCTAATTATACTATAATACCGTAGCATCGTCGGATTAGCCTTAGCAGCATAAAGTGACGTCAAACAAACAATACTGTATCCATATATAAAACGTTTATGTATTGTATCACTATATATAAAAATATTTTGCATATTTGTTTAATGCCAAATATTATTCTATTCTCTATTATTTTATTCAAAGTTTTTGGTACGTATATATAATAATTTATCTATATAAATACTTAGTAAACAAAGTTATCCTTTAGCTTCCGGAGATATTTTTGGCAGTTCCGCCGTAGACGGACAGCGGAATGCCAAGTGGTGACTTCATCCGCTGCCCGAGATGGCTGGTGAGTGTTTCTACACCAATGGGTGTGTAGCTAACATGCTGATTCGGCCCTCGATCAGGAGACCGTAACATGTCCAAAACTGATTTACATAATAAAATTAACAGAAAAGAACACATTTTTGTAGCACTATTCGAATACCGTCTGGCCTCGATGGTATCCAGAGACAAATTTACATATTATACTTTGGCTGGAGGGTACAATCGAATCGGGAGCCAAGATTACAGCTAATGCTCGACTCGGAACACTTGTATGATGAAATCTGTTGTTCGTCTTCGTGTAGAACAACTCCCCATCCCGGAAACTATATTTAATACAACGTCATTAGAGATAAGAAAAAAATAATTATCTGTAGAGACTAATATTTATAAAGTGTGATGAAATGTTGACCTTATAATTAATGTGAAAATATTAAGGAAAATATAAATCGGATATACAATTTTTTTCTTGATTTAAATGCTTGGATGTTTGATCGTATTCAAAGGGGTGAGACAAAAAATTTGAAATGAATATAATTACTCATTATAACAACATTGATCTACATAATAATCAAGGTTAGCGGAGGTCGAAAAAAGGGAGTTATAGGTCCCAAATGTAGGAAGTGGGTGAAGTATTGAAATAAAACATATAATATAAAGTAGTATTATATTTTACATATTATATAAAAAATTAACAGTAGTTGTATTTAATATAAAAATTTAATATTAATTCATTAGAGTCTGAGCAAAAGGGCTTAAAGTCATAAAAAGTTGCTTTGTCTCGCCTTCTTAAAATTCATAATTTATTCTAAGGAATAGTCTCTGTTCAAAATATATAGTAACATTTATTATTCAGGAATAAAGGGTTTAAGTCTTTTTAAAATTCATAATTCACTCTAAAGAACATTCTCTGTTGAAATAATATAGTATAATTTATTATTCAGGAATAAAGAAATACAATGAGACAAAATTTATAATGATTTTTAAATCGATGTTTAAGCCAAGCATTCGATGAGTTAAATTCTATGGCCTAAACACCCTTTAAAACCTACTGTTTAATAAACCTTTCATTCATTCATTCAGCCTATAAGCCTCTGCCAGCTCAGACTACCTACGATAACGGTCGAATGTTTGGCAATTAAAGTTTATTTATTTCGAATTTTCGGTTTTTCTCTGAAACTGTCTTATTATTCATAACTCATTGTATATATAACACAAAAATTATTGAAATGAAATGAAAAATAGTTTTATTATTCTGGACTGATGTACCTTTTGAATAAATTGTTGGATGATAAGGAAATCTGGCCAGTGTGGCCGCATAGAACATGAAATATTTACAAATAGAGTATCAAATTGGTAATTAATGGTATGGATACTGTGGTTTATTGTTTCAACATTAAATTAAAAAAACAAAACATGTAACAGCCTTCAAAGAGGCTTTAAGACTCTGTACACTTCTGACATGGAAGAAAGTCCAGTAAGAAGGTATTTTGTCCTTAATCACGCACCACCCACAAGTTTTTTTCCCTTTAATTTTTTAATTAGGGGTACTCATTTTATCGGAGACGATTTGTGACAGAAAATTAAAGATACCCTGCCAAGCCAGATTCAAACTCGGGACTTTGTACAGCACAGCAGTTTAGTGTTTTACCATTGAGCTACCCCTTTATCTACATAGTTAGGTCCAAAATTAAATTAAACATTAACAAACATAAACGAATGAATAAAAGTAAATCATTCAATATAACATATCGAAAAGTCACTAAATGACAACTCTTATTTCGTAGGTACCCCTAAATTACACAAGCTGACCTTCAGTCATTAAAGAAGCTATACATAAAAATTGTTTTTTTCTTTTATATAAATGATGAGCAGAATGCCAGGAATTTAAGAAGGACAAACAAATTAGAACTAACTTTTTTAAGCCGTCAATTATACCATCCGAAAATATCTGGAAATCGAGCGACCTGGAGGCAGACATTTATAAGGCGGGAGAAGCGTGAGACGGATCGGTGGAACAAGAGCACGAGCTAATGAGAATTCTTCCCAGGCCTCTCCACTTTTTGCTAGCGACCTCCCGTCGTCGAGATCTCGGCCGAAAACACGTGTTAGCAGGAGCCGCTCGGATTCATTGGCTATGAATCCGAATATATTCTTTCTTTTCCTATAGGCAGGACGAAAATATAGTAATAGGCAGAATGAGGAAGTAATATATGTGAAGGAAAAATAAAATAAACCTAGAATCATATTTTAAGTTTATTTCTAAGGTATTTACCGATAAACAGACTTTTACTGGTGAAGTTTGGAAAATTATAAGTTCACATACAGGACATTTAAATAAATAGATATAATTCCATTATGCATTCTGCATGTAATGTTTTATGAGACAATAAAATCATTATAGTAAAGGACCGTTTACACTTTTATAATTTGGGGGTCACATGTGGAGTAGAGATTAGCATGGCAACCTACAAATACTAAAGGTCGCGGGTTCGCGTCCCGTGGTGGCCCTGGATTTTTAAAGGGAGTAAAAAATCCTTGGCTATGCCGTCCCTCGGATAAGGCGAGCCTCTACGATGGCAGGTACTCGTTAAAGATCCCTATCCTAATTAAACCTGGATAGGGAAATTTTAGGACTCCCACTGTAGCATCGTCCGATTAGCCTTAACAGCATAAAGGTCACGTTAAACAAACCAGAACGGTTATAATTTTGGAGACAAGTTCGGCACCAAACGTTGCTTGCTTCCCTTTTTGACCACCAGTGGACTAAATAGATCTTTTTATTCGGTTACCGCAGGAATAATATAAATTACTATTGTAGTAAAAATATTGTAAACTACTTACTATTACTACCACAAAGAAAAACAATACAACGTATTATGTAATCTTACTTAGTACCTATATATTTTTTTCTCGAGGGTTTAACAAAAAGACGAGTAACAAACCTGTAACAAAAAATTGCTATGAATTAAGTTTTGAAAAAAACACACAAAAACAAGTTTTGTAGATATGTAATTTATGCGAAATAATTCATTCTAGTCTATTAAGAACTATAATAGAGGTAAGGTCAGGTGAATAGACCGATTCATATCGCAAAAACCACTCGCTCCTAATGGAAAATCCATTACATCACATACCATCTACAAGGCCGGAAAGTTTAATTACTGCTAGCATAGGGAAAGGGTTTACTGCATACAGCAAATTACTTTCTAGTACTCTAGTTAATACCAAAACGGTCAGAGGCTCGTGTTGGAACACAATATGACAGGGGAGAGTTAAGCCGTAACACAAACATATTAGCAAGATATTTCTAATCCTGAAGACCACCATGCAGTCGGGTTTCACAAAAAATTTGCAATTAAAGGAAAAGTATAACGATCGAAATGTCCATTACGTCTTTATTCGCCCTTGAAGCAATTTTCACTACATATAGGAGGAGTTTGAAATAAACCAATTTTCATTTACAGTTTTATGAAGAATTTTTGATTCCGTATTTTGTGGAACACTCAACTTCTACTCCGCAAGTCCAAAAAACCTAATATTAGTTGTTTGTTAGGCAAGTAAATAATAAATATTTATTAAACAGACCACATGCCCAGTGAAGTTAGGTAGGTAAAGTCTTAGGAAATCTTGGGAAAAACCACAAATACATACAGGCAGGAACACATTTAAGAATTCTAAAACCATCTAATTTACCCCTTTATTTCCAGGTACTTAAATGAAAATCAGAGGAATATGAAAGTCGCCGTAAACATATTGGACTAAGAACAGAAAATATATATATATTATAAATTGGCAATTAAATATTCAACCCTTAAATTAAATTTAGATTGAGTTTAAAACACGCTGAAGTTTCTTATAACCTAAAAATAAAATTAATTTTTATAAATCTATTCATATAATAATCATTTCTCGGGTTTGATAAAATATGAGCTGTTTGCAAAACGAATTTATACTAACACGATTTCTTCCAGTTTTACCAATATTGGACACTTGGAATTAGATTAGACTTGTATCGGTTAGTTTCTGTGAGAGGAGGTCCTTAAAATGGGCAGTCAATATTGTACTGTAGAGTCAATAGAGATTCATGCTAATCCTCAAACTAAGAATAAGAAAACATAAGCATAAATATAAAAAGATTACATTTAAAAAATTCCAAATTCAGAATCGTAAATATGGGAACGATCATTCATGGAGAACTTAAGAAGCACTACCCTGACAGTAATTGGAAGCATTTTATTCCAAACGCGTCAAGTTCTCACTTCCGAGATGAAGTGTTTGATAAAAAGCGGGCACCTTAATCATCCAAGGGGGAAACAAATAGCTAGCATGTGCTCCTACGCCCTCATTTGGGAAACATAAAAACAAAAGTACCCTCCATCGTTTGAGTAGAGGGTACGGGGATAATTGGGGATTCTGATGTCAGTATAAATTAATCCTCTTTAACGCTGTAGTAATTTACAAAATCAAGAGTAGATAGAATTATCAATAATAAATTTATAAATATTCTACTTGAGATTACCTTATGACAGGCTTTTCTAGATACAGTTTCGAGGCTAGTGATTATTTCAATTATATCTATTTCAATGACTCGGCTAAGATCTAATGATAGTAAATTTTATCATATGACCAATACTAGTTTTTGAATTAAGCTGATTATATTAATATAATTAAAACATATAATAAACAGCTACCTTAAAATTTGAGTAATTCGGTTGTAACAGAACTAGATTATACAGTACTAGATTAACTATACTTGTGCGAAAACTTACGCAATACATTGAAGGTATAAACGATAGTAATGGAGGAATATATATTTCCGTGTTACTACTAGAGGAAAAAAAAAATCACTGTCGATAAATAATAATGGCTTCAATCTATTTAAAAATTAATTTTTTTAAAATTCAAACATTAATTATTAAATAATAAAAAAAATTGCTAATTAACAAACGGTATTTGATAATATAAGAACTGTATTATTATGTATTATATAATTGTAAATAGAACTTTTTAATATACAAAAAATTATTATTATATAGGTTGCAAAAGCAAAAACAAAAATAACTAAAGAACAAACGGTATTTGATACAATAAGAATGAATAAATGATTTATCACACGTGAGATATGAACATCGTTAACTGTCTTTAATCAAAAAGTAATTATTTTTTAATTTTTATTTAAGGGATGTATTTTAATTTTTCCTGCGTAATTGAACGAACAATAAAAAAAAAATTAATTGTGTCGAATTTAATGTACTTTACTAAATTAACTACTATACTTGTGCGAGAACACCCTTAATAAATTGAATGTATAGACAATATAAAGAGAGAATATTTATTCGCGTGAATTAAGATTAAGAAAGTTCATTCTACATCAATAATCAGTGAAGCTACTTGCTTTATGACTGTGTAGTACTAGCAGTTTACGGGCAGACGGGCTAATAGCCCGTTGGAATTGGAAGCAAAATATTTTATTATCATTATTAGCACTACGCACATCATGTTATCTATTATTTCTTATTAACGTTAAAAAAAAAAAGTCACGATTGTGTACAATAAAAATAAAGCACACTATTAATATTATTATTAATAATAATAGCAGTTTACCTAATAAATGAATATACTGTCACTCTAGAAATTATTTTTTTAGTTATACAATGAAACGAGTTCATTCAAATCAAAATGGGTACTAATTGAACAAAACATTAATCTTTCTTGTAATGGATCTATGGTTTGATGTTCTCATTCTACAGAAGAGTAGAATCTGGCCAAACTTCAAAAGGGCGATACCATCACCACGATCATATTAACAAAAGGGGTTTATGTCCACCTCGAAATCTTTAATGACTCACTATTATCCTCAGATAGGTAAAAGGAATCCATATTAACTTCTTATACATATAGATAACTTTTATCTTTACAAGGGAAGAACTTCTAATATTGAATATTTATACAACCAATAAACTAAAGTGCCTTTTAGCGTCTGGAAATGTTATTTCAGATGGAGATAGTTTTGGACATCATTACAAGCTTCTCACTCCACAAAGGGCCGGATTTCCAAAATTACCAACTGACCCATTGACTGACAAGTTTTTGTAGTCCACATCACACGTGTTAGTTGTCCTTCCGAGAACCACACGTGTCGTGAGCAAACCAGCGCTTTCTTGATACCGAACCCAATATCTAAGGGTTTCAGTTCCGCCTCATCCGGTTTCCCAGGACAAAAGTTTTGGGGGCGGTGAAGGATAGTTTTTGTTACTAACTTAAAAATAGCTTCAAGATAGGAAACAATATCTTAACTTACATACACATAAACGGCAAGTATGTTTCAATTCGTAACGTACCAACATAATATAAATGTTAAATATTACCTAAGATGAATTCTGACATCATCAGTGAATAAATTGACTTTTGAAGGCACGACTTTCAAAGACTGAATAGCAATGACATAAAATCTACTTCATACCACCAGATCGAACGAATAAAGAATATTATGAGAAATAAGATAATAGGTGTTGACTAATGTTCACCGACCGACGCACACAGAACTAAGTTCCTTTAAGTAAGTGAAAGACTAATTAAAAAAGAATGCACCATCACAACATGTGTAGGACAAAACCAGTTATAGAATTGTTATTGGAAATAAATGTGGCCGTGTACGACGTAAGGAAAAACAAAAAATCACTGTAGATAAATTTATCGCTTCAATCTATTTAAAAAATTAATTGTTAAATAATATTTAAAAAAACGTAGTTAGAGAACAAATACATCAGGAATAAATTAAATAAATAAACCACACAAAAGATAGCAACATCGTTAACTGATAATAATAAAAATTAGCCATTTTAACTCAAATCAAAAGAAAATATAAGTTATTCTCTCAATGGAAAGTGGCTTCAAACCTGCTTGAGGAAATTGTGATGATTAAATGATTGAAAGTTAAAAAAATTTTAATAGTAACTTAAATACTAAAAGAGTTCTCCGCGCTTCTACTGAAACTTCTAAATTATGGTATTCTGAAATTGGATCGTAAATAATTTCGAACATTTAAGTCAGGTTTTAAAAATATTAAATACGAAGGAGATTATAATTTTTTTTTCTTATGAATAATTAAATGTTAGAAGTCACGAATACTCAAAATTTAACAACTTTTCCAAGAAGAAACAATTTATTATCTTCTGCGAAAGAATACGGTATTTTTGAAACTTCAGTAGATACCTATATGAATTTTTCAAAACCGTAAAAATCTTTTTCACATGTATGATAAAAATGTTTTTTCAATGTATTTCTATTCCATTCTATTCTTTTAGAAGGACTTTGTTAATTTCAAGCCTGAAAAAATGAAGGAAAGTCCTTTTCCTTCAATCGATGATAGTTGCTTATTATTTCGAATTTATTATCATCATCATTTTTCCATCATCATAAGGAAAGACGTAACATGAAGATGTAACAGAAATCAATTAAATGATTAACCAAACTGAATAACGGTCCCCTGATTACAGAGGGCGGAACTTGTACCTTAAGACAATAGTTACTCTAAGGGCAGTTATTATCTTAAAGGGCTATAATTAAACCTAACCCGAACCGATTATTAAAGTATTCCTATTAGGCTTGATGTTTCCATCTAGCCCAGAAGCAGGGCTAGATGCGGTGGTAAGCTGAGCTCCAAACAACTACTTAAAATAAATGAAAGGGATATGTAAACAGAAACTTTGAACGTGAGCTATCTGGATGATCAGTAGTTTGTTTCAGAAAAATATTTTATCGTAACACAGTCAAAGAGTAGATTTTTTAATGGTAACCCTTCTTTCAAGACAAAAGAAAAAACATGCTTTTGATGAACTGTACAATTATGTATAAATTTTCAGAACAAATAAATAAAAAACACATAGATGAACCATAATCTAAATTTATTTATACCAGTATTTATTTAGTAATACAATTACGATCCTATTGCTCTAAGATAATATTTTCAATTTTTTTTTAAAACAAATGTGTATACTTTGTTCATTTCAGAAGCCTTCTGTCTACTTTGTAGAGTTTACAACTCACTCAATATTGAGGTGTTCAATACTGCATAGTTATCGACTGCTTCATAGCGTACCAAAGGATAATGAAGTGACACCAAAATAGATAAATCATGGACTATTCTTCAACATCCTTCCTCGTGATAGATACACATGAAATTTAAAAAAAATCATTTCGGTAATACACACCCCGCGTAATCCAGTAAAGATGCAGGCTGGTCCCGGCAATGAGTGAGGATGGCCTGGAGGCGATCAAGCAGAGAACCGACAGTTCACAGGAGCTCAAGGCTGGAGCCATTGTCCTGGAAGCAACTGTGTCAAATTACAGCATCCCCGGCGCCGGCACGAACTGGAGAAAAAACATCTCAGTAACAGGTCCTGCGGCTGGGGATCAGGTGGTAAGGAACCGATGTCTGCCGATCCCTACCGTGTCTGGGGCAGCTCTGCATCCTAGAGTGATACTATACAGGAATTTTGTACACAAAGGTCTTAGCAGTTCTTGCAAACATAACAAAAAGGACAAGTAAACCTAGTCCAAGAACTAGGAAGTCGTGCTTCCGCTTGAAAAAGCACTATTGTAGGTTATGTTTAACTTTTCAATAAACAAATCACATTTAGCTATATTATCAGAATACAAGATCAAAAATAACATTTAAAAAATCTGGCCCATATTATCTTTTTAACTTCGTCGAGTAAAGAAAGGAATACCAATTGCTAGTCCATTTATGTATTTGTTATTTTTTTTTTTTTTTTTATAACCCATAATGGTTGGTTATACGATGATAGTAAGGATTTTCTGTGAGAGTTTTTAAAAAAATATTTCGATGCAACCATGTGAGCAATCGTCAGGTCTTCGAGAGGGGAGGGGCTTCACTGAGACTCGTTGCGAACTAAAACCTTAATAAATAAAAAAAGTACACATAACACCGCCTTTATAAAGGCTCCGAAAATTTCAGATCCGATATAATTACTTCCCTTCTCAGTCGCGGTATAAATGTGACTTTTTTTTTATTTTTAATTTATTAATTATAACTTTCTCAGACTAACGAATATTTTTACAGACAGTCAGTAGGTTTTCGTTAAATCTCTTATTTATTAAATGAAATTTAAAAAAAAAAAATGTGCAAATGAAATTGTTACTATAGTTTTTCATAACACAGAAATAAGACTAGTTACAAACCTTTAAGGTAAGGCTTGAAAACCAAGAGCAAAATGCATTTTAATAAAAGTGAAGAAACAGGTTTCATGCACTAAACAAGATTAATCTCCAAAATTAAGAAATAACCTCCAAAGAGATCAAGATATCGGATGAAAGAAAGAGGGGAAGAAGAAGAAGAAGCTGATGGCTCAATTACCCCAGGCCTTATCTGGAAGAAGCTGGCCGGGTGAGGCAATGGTAGCCCGAGGCACCGAGAAAGGGGGTAAGTCACTGGAAGCCTTCTCCTTTAGATCACGTCCAGGTCGTGATGGCCAGGAAGCCGAGGGAAGATGGATCGCTGTGAGGAGCCCTGTGGTTTCGTCTAGATCTCTAAGTATATCTATCGCTCAGCTTCGAACTGGATTGCATCTTAGAAGGAGGATTTCAGATCATATAAATCGATTTGCCATAGCTTGAGGTGGACTCGCTACAACAGAAAACAAAAGTGGACAAATAAGTCCCTTTTTAAGCACAATGGTTCTAGCCAACGAACAAAGGATAAACCAAACACTATTAATGGATTAATAAAAAAAATATCACTTGAAGAAAAAAGTCTGGACGTCAAAGGAGATTTTTCAGGTACAAGTATAAACAAGATATATTTATCTATGTCGAACCTTAAAATCGATATGTTTAAATGAATCTTAAAAATAAATTAAACATTGTGTATGCTAAGTAATGTAAGATGCAATCTAATCAATGAACTTGAATCAGATATATCGAATGCTCACTTCAAAACTCAAACAACTAAAAAATGCTTTTCACTTTTTCCGCTGATAACTGTGATCCCTTCTTTACACTTCGTAACGGTAAGGGCGGATTCACACTATCGCTCCGCTCCCGCTCCACTCCCGGTCCGCTCTCGGTATGGTAAAATATTCTAAAGAGAAATATACGGAGAATTCCACTATCGGTACCGCTCCGGTCTCGCTCCACTCCCTGTCCGCTCTCGCTCTACCCCATTCACACTATCGCTCCGCTCCCGGTCCGTTCTCACTGGCAAAATATTCTAAAGAGGAATAGAAAGAGTGTAATCACAATATTGGTACAGGTCCGGCCTCGCTCCGCTCCCGCTCCACTCTCGCTCCACTCCCGGTCCACTCTCGCTCCACTCCCGGTCCACTCTCCTAAAGTCTTTTCATATTCACATTATATAACACTGGTCGACAAAATTTAACTTTTTTTCTTTCACAAGAATTAAAATAACAGATTCTAAAAGTATTTTTCCTGCTGACTTCAAATATAATTACAGTTTTACCCCATCGGGCAGGAGTTTTGTGTGATATTCATTTGAATTTTTTATAATATTCCAAAAAATCCGTAACTAGCTATCTAACTCAAAATTATAACTACTGATTCTGACTTACCTAGAAAGTGGTAGATAGTGATTTTCGTGTATATTTTGCATCTGGAACGTCTCTCATTTTAGTCCAACAGTAGTCAGCCAGTATATTGGAACTCCACTTGCCTTGGTACCTCTTCTCTATTGTAGAAATTTGCTGATGAAAACGCTCACCGTGTTCATCGCTGACAGCTCCAAGGTTTTCGGGGAAGAAGTCCAAGTGAGAGTCCAAGAAGTGAATTTCTAAAGACATGTTGCATCCCATAGCTTTATAAGAATGCAGAAGATCAGCCACTATGTCACGATAGTTTTCTGCTTTATGGTTTCCAAGAAAATTGCAACACAAACTTTTGAGAGACTGCCAGGCTGCTTTCTCCAGTGGATTTAACAATCCGTCGAAATGTTCATCAGCCATTAATGATCGGATTTGTGGTCCTATAAAAACTTCTTCTTTCAATTTAGCATCACTGACTTTGGGGAATTTCGATTTCAAGTAAAAGAATCCATCAGAAAGTTTATCCATAGCTTTGACGAAATTTTATCTTAACTCCTAACTTAATATGCAATGGAGGTAAAAATATTTTTTCAGGCTTCACTAAAGGGACACATGCCACATTTTTCTGGCCAGGGATAAGAGATTCACGTTTTGGCCATGACTTTCTAACGTAGTGAGACTTCTTATCTCCGCTGTCCCACTCGCACAAAAAACAGCAAAATTTGGTGAACCCAAGTTGCAAACCAAGCAATAAAGCAATGACCTTTAAATCACCACAGATATTCCATCCATTTTCCATATTGTATTTTCTTTAAAACTAGTTTCATATTTTCATATGTCTCTTTCATATCAGCGGCATGCGCTACCGGTATTGATGGAAGTTTATTGCCAATATGTAGCAGCACAGCCTTCAAACTTACTTTAGAGGAGTCTATGAACAATCACCACTCATCTGGCCGGTGTTGAAGCCCAAGAGTTTCCATAACTGAACAAATATTATTACAAAACACAATACCATTTTCTTCAGAGAAGTATACTTTGAAAACACTATGGCGGCTACGATATCTACTAATTCTTACATCTTTTTGGAGTAGATTCCACCCTTTGAGTCTGGAAGCTAAAACTTCCGCTTGCTGTTTAGACAGATTTAAATCGCGAATCAGGCCACTAAGGTCTTGCTGATTGGGAAAGTATGGTTCTGATAAACAGCTACTGGCTTCATATGTAAGATCATTTTTATTTTCATCTGAATCATTTGGAGTTTCAGTCAGGTCAGAACCAGAGTTATCACTTAAGGTTGTATCTGCATATACTGGTACGGGGAACTCTTCACTGTGTAAGACAGGTCTCAATGCAGATTGCAAATTCGGATACTTAACTGTATATTTTGTTTTAGATGTTATTCCTTCAATATTTGTCAAACAAAAATAACAGTCAGTTAAATGATCCTTCGGTTCCCTCCAAATCATGGGAATTGCAAATGGCATATGATGTGTACCATTTTTCCACCCAGTCAGCAGTCTAACACACGAAACTCAGCATGTATTTGGGGCCCAGCTCTCATCAAAATCACCAACTTGACAGCCAAAGTAAAGTTTATAACACTTTACAAGTGGGGTCAAATTTCGCCTCTGAGCCTTGAAGGTCAGCTCACCACAAATATAGCAGAAATTATCTGCATGATTTACACAATTTCTTGGCATGATGAAAAAATAAAGCACAGAAATACAACATACACAATAAACTTCTAACAGGTCTGTCTACACAATAAACAGAAAGGAAGGAAATATTCCACTACTCAACAATCTGACAGTCAGCTCAATACTGACACATCACAATGCCAAACAGGTCTGAACATGTCTAAACAACAACAATGAACCTGCACAGTCATGTTTTATTGCGCTTCAGCATGACATTGCAAATAATTTCAATAATGCAGCTTGAGTAAAATAGCAACATATGAGGTAACGGTTCTTATGACAGGTCAAAGAAAACGCTAAAATCATATTTTGAAAAGTAGCTTTTACAGAAAAACTTTGCCTGATAGGAAAATTCTGACTACATACCTGAATTCAGGATGGAAAATGCCACTAGATTCACTATTCAGATCTCTTGTGAAAAAAACCTTGTCGACCAGTGTAATTTTACACCGTTCACGATTGAAACCATTAATAATCGAAGCCGCCTGTATTTCGATTTTAATTAATAATTAACTTTCAGTTATTAAAGTATTCATTTATTCATCAATTTGACGGCCAATTATAAATTAATTTAATTAATGGTGAAGAAATAATTTAATTTTTTTTCCGATGTATTCGAATACGCTTGAAATGATTAAAAAAAAAAAAAAAATCACCAACAATACGCGTGGTTTTTCCACGAGAAAAAGTCATGTTATGTTTGAGATATATTTTGCAATAAATAATGTCTCTCGTAAAAAACGGTTACCGATTTATTTATTGACTACATACTCATTGCTATTATAAAATAACGTTCAATTTGACGTTCAATCATTAACAAAAAATATATTAAAGCAAAAAATAATTAAAATATGAATCAGGAAAAGAAGAGAACACAATCGGTAAACTTCAGCATTTACGGATTTCAAGCGTATTCGAATACATTCGGAAAAAATTTAAATTATTTCTTCACCATTAATTAAATTAATTTATAATTATTATTAATAATTATCATTGTGTTGCAATATATTCTTCTTAATATATGTTTTGATAATATTATCTTCTTCATCAAGAAAAGTACACTTAACAGCTATTTCTACAAACGAAAAATTGAACTTTTTTTTGGCCTTAAAATTGATCAATAAATAAATACTTTAATAACTGAAAGTTAATCATTAATTAAAATCCGAATACAGACAACTTCGATTATTAATGGCTTTAATAGCTTAAAACTTTCAAAAGTGAACGGTGTAAAATTATATAATGTGAATATGGTAAGACATTAGGAGAGCGGACAGGGAGTGGAGCGGGAGCGGAGCGATAGTGTGAATGGGGTAGAGCGAGAGTGGACCGGGAGCGGAGCGAGAGTGGAGCGGGAGCGAAACCGATAGTGTGAATCGGCCCCAAGTTGTCTCAAGTCCTTCTGCATCAGAGTAAAAGTTTTAGTTTTAATCAAGCTCAAAACAGCATCGTTAAGACATGCTCGTTCAAGAAATAGAAGATAATCTAATTTCAATTCCAGAGGAAAACAATACGAACTGTTCTCTTTTAGAATTAATGCATTCTGCAATGGGAAATTTAATCTAAGTTTATAAAAAAACTTTAAGCTCGTATATTTCTGAACCTTGATTTTTGAATTGTTAGTTTCGAACATTGAAAAAAATGGTGAAACGATAAATCACATTATTTAATTTATGAAGTAACTGCCATGTCGATCTATACTGTGCACGATAAAAGCTTTACTTTCAGAATTTCATGAATCATGTAAGTACTGAAATAGTTATCAATCGGTTCAACGCGTGTAAACAGTTAAACGTGAATA
The DNA here is from genome assembly GCA_911387785.2 of Aelia acuminata. Lineage (NCBI taxonomy): Eukaryota > Metazoa > Arthropoda > Insecta > Hemiptera > Pentatomidae > Aelia > Aelia acuminata. Next base: position 47,513,988 of record OU426981.1, read on the forward strand.
ACCGTTCAAAAGTCATGAATTAAAATAAAATAGAATGAAAAAAAAATATATATACACAAGCGGAAGGATACAAACATCCTGCAGATAGTGGTATCGACTTATCTCGAAAGACTTGAGGTCACATTTTACAACCGGGTTTAAAAAGAATGGAGGGAAAGATAAAAACAAGAAGAACAGAACAATTAAAAGAACACCAAAGAAACGGTGCTTATGGTTAGACATTTTCAAGAAATATGACCCTCAGTTATTGAAGTCTATCCTTTGATCCACTTTTATTGTTCATAAACTTACAGCGTACTTATAAATGTAATTAAGTTTTCTGAAGTATATGCTCTCCTAACTCATTTTTAGGCCAAAGGCCACAACATCAAAATATATTATCCTGTAACATAAAACAAGAATATATATTTTAATAAATGCTTAATTTAAAATAATGATGAGCGAACTTAAAAGTTACTTATACAGGATTAGCCCTATCCAATCTATATAGCAAAATTTACATAAACAGTTAAAAAAGAACATAGTAAACTGAACTGCCAGAACCAAAAAAAAGGATTAACTAAATGTCTAGCTAATTAACAAGGCTGATAATTAGTCTTATGAAGAATGTAATATTAACGAATATTAGCAAATTTGAATAAAATATCTTTTAAGAGGATTTTAGAAGAGCGGAAATATAATAACTTAGAAGAAAAAAGTAAAATGACAAAAACTAATCTCAAAATATTAGGTGATAAAATCAAATAAAACTATTCCAGTTTTTCAAGACCATTTAGGCCCTAGTAGGTTGATTGGGCCGGAAGTGAGTTAATCCCAGCAACTTCGAAACCATACAATTTTACATTTCAGATAACTTAAAAAAAAAAATTAAAAAACTTTAGTACTCAAGGATGATTGGAATCAGAAATTCTAGTAAAAATGAATCAGGAATTTCAGTCGTTTGACAGAGAAACCCAGTTTCGGAGCCACCCAAAGCTGCGGTGCAGCAAGTTGTCACTGAAATGAGCCCCGCAGGTGAAGCGCATGGACGAAATATAAACTATGGCAGTCAGGGAGAAATTTTATAGGAAGTGGGTAATCACATTTTATAATTTTCCAATAATTTTATATATTTTTGTTTGAAGAGGAAATATTGGCCTAAGCATCACTATTAAATGCTTTTCATATCCGATACACTAATATATTCCAGGTGTAAGCGATAGATGAAAACACCATTGTGAGAGCACCGAAGACTCCTTTGTTTGAAGCGATGACTCTGAATCCGTAATTAGGCAACTATATGAATTATTTAATCCATTTGCTACAGGGTCATTATTATTGGAGCTTCTGTCACTGTTAACATGTACAAGAGGTGCATTCGTCCACCATTTCGGTACGAGGGTTCGTGACGGGATTCTTTTATCCACGCATCCTGTACAAGGATTGTTAGGAATGGGATTGATTTGTTAGATGGATGGATGGCTCACGTTATTTTGGAATGAAGCTACAATGTTTATCGGATGTCTTAGAACTACCACGTACGAAACCAAGAGTAAGGAAATTGAATCATAAAAGATTCAATTTCGGCACACCATAACACTTAATATTGATTAAGAGATCAGAGGTATAAAGCAGGATATAAGAGAAACACCTTACTCCAACTAAATGGATATATGACAAAGTATACCAACTAAGCCATCTTAAGCTTAAATTAAAATTAAAATCGTTTATGGATAATAGACAATAGGACTCCTTTGAGTTTTTTTTTTGGAGGGATAGAATTCAACAACAAATATGGGATAATTCTAACCTGAAACGTAAATGTGTGCTTGTAAGATCTCCAATAAAACAAACGCGTATACCAATACCGCGCTAACACCTAGATGAAGAAGACAAGAAAGCATTTTGAACAAGTAACCAGATGAAAACTGAGAGATGGAAGCCGCAGGTATGCTGTGAGGCGAGTCGAAACAGCGTTTACGATCCTGACAAGGTCGCGTTCATGTGCAGCTCATAAAGCTAACTGCACAGGTACCTTTCAAACACGTACAAACCCTTAAAAAAAAAAAAATAAAGAACAAACTCTTCTTCATAATAAATTACAAATGTTACAATAATAGTAGAGGACCAGAGATAAATGGAAAACAAAATCTTATTCGTATTTTACAAATGAACGTAAGTTATAATTTGTTACGTTGGTATAATTTTTAAGTAATATTTTTATCCTATTTATTACGCTTGTAGACAGATAAAAGAATAACACATAATTCAGTTAAAGTAATCTTTTCTATGGTCAAGATAGGAGACCAACATTGAGAGAGAGAAACTAGGGAGATGAGAATAAGATTAGACAAAATAATTTTAATTGATTAAAGTTGATCGTTCTATTAATTTTAAATATCTTATTTGAAGGAAATTTCAATACAATATATGAATTTACGAAACAATAGGTGGCGACCATTTTTTTCAAATTTAATAACATCAGCCCAAATCTCGAAGATAATTTGTAGACAGCTTTAAAACACCGGCTGAGACGTTAGGCGAGACACATCTCGTTGTAAAGATCAAAAACGGGAGCTTACTTCGAAATATCGATAGGGACGGACACGAGTAGGGATATTCAATTTTCTTACAACCTGATATACACAAATTCCACTTTTATGGATACCACAGTATTAGCAAGACATGCAATATCCTGAAACTTGACTCATGAGCGAAGTTATAAAACTAATGGTGTCCCATCACATCTCCAAAACGAAAATTTCAATTCCTTAAAACTCCAAAACATGTAATAAAGGAACCCATGCAAAACAAGAGACTCCGCCCAACCCGTTCTCCCTCACATCCATAGGGACTTAAATAAATTATATTTCATCTAAATATAAGCAAAACCATACAGATCTTTAGTCAAAAAAGCATATAAAAAAAGTATTGCAAAAGTAATATTGTAAAGTATAAATTTCTGCTTTTAACATTAAAACTAATGTCCTTTTGAGCCAAGAAATTTTTTTAAGATTCAAAGTTTATTTTCTGAAGAAAGAGGAAGTTTTTATCACAACTTCTTGTTTATTGGCTTTGATACCCCAGTGCCCCAACTATGACAGGATGGGCGAGTTTTCTTACAAATACCCAACCGTGTGTTTGTGAACTATCTAAGTTTAGACAGAAACATTTTTATTTATTTATTAATTTGGGCCGTTCTGTGCCATCCTTCAAAAATAACCGTTTGACTTCGATATTTATGTTACTTTTAAAATTTTTAAAGACAAAAAAGCCAGACGTTAGACAAGTACGAAGTCATCACTGAAATTTTCATGGTTATTTATTCAACGTTATTTGAAAATTCGTAAAGAAGTAATTTTTCAGCACTATAAATCCCGCACATTAGTAAACTTATGTAGATGGGTCTCATGAGTCTCATCAAATTTCATATAAAATTAAATAATAATATGATTTTTACGACAATATGATAATTTTATAATCTAACTGATGCCTTAGAGCTTTAATTTAATATTGCATATAGGTATACCATATATAATTCAATTTAGGAATGTGTTACAATCGTATCTCTGATTATTCAGTTGATTCGTTAGCATATTAGTAATCAGCAATTATTGGATGAGATTTGAATAGATTATGTTCGATTACAGATTAAATTTTTACCATTGAACGAAATCACGCAAAAACAAAAAAAAAAAAACAAACGGTATAGAACATTTAAAATGAATAAACTAACCTAAAATAGAGTGATATCATCAAATTCTAACTTCCTAAATCATTAAATGGCAAACTGAAAGAAATGCACCATACAAATTATTGAGAGCGTAAAACAATTTATTTTCACCTATAATTTATTACAATATCCAGCAACAGCATGGTTTATAGCTTCATACTTTAACAACAGTTAGAATTTATGAACTATGTTCCGTTGGTTGTGAGTGGGAGTGCTGGAATGTCATTGTTGTAACGCACCAGATACAAAGCTTCTTCATAAATCTCAGGAAACCTCAGGCTTCCTCGTTAATAGAGTCCAAAAGTTTGAAAAAACTCTAAATATCCAACTAGTAAATCTTAAAGATCGTTAGAAACATGGAGTTTAACATACAAGAGCGAACAATATTGTCGAATAAAAAACTGTATACGTGAAAAATATTAACACTGGAAAGCAAACTGGAAAACGAACCAAACATAGTTTCACGTTTCAAACAAGTAAGATCTATGGTTTAATAAATTTTGAAATGATTAATGATCAAGGATGTAGCTTGTAAATCATGAATAATTCCTAAATATTTATCATGCTGGAATTGGGAGTTGTTTGTAGAAGGCTAGTTCTACTACTGAGTAAAAATAGTTTTATTTTATAGGTACAATAAGAATTATGAGAAGCGAGTAATGTGAGGCTTACGGAATAATAAAAAAATTAGTAGAGACTAAAGAATAAATAAATTAAAAAAAAAATATTCCAAATGGAAATGTGGGATAACTCAGAAACTACTAAATTTCTTGCTAAATTAGAATAATATATATTTTTTTTATTACAGCAATAATCTAAGCAATTTTTCATGTACAACACCCTTATAGTTTGTTATAGGCAAACAAAACTAAAATTAAAAAAGAAAAATAATAATAACTCAAAAAAATAGCGTATTTGACTGTGACAAATTGCCCATTGTTATAATTTCTCAATTAAGGGGACAACAGGAATACTTATTAGATGAGAACTCCATGCGTGGGCCCACATAACAAGATGAAGCAGAGCCTAAAAGGAGAAAAAACACAGAACTGCCTTGTGATTAAGATGTAAATATACAATCGAATTATGTAATGGTTGAGATGATAAAGCAGCAGTTTAGTCTTGGGCAACAAAAAGTTAATACGGAAACGACATTCCTTTGATGTTTCTAGTTTAATTACCTTTCTTATACAAAAATATACGAAATGATATTCTAAAACCTTTACAAAATAACTAAATAGGTATCTAATATCAGTAATGACTTCCTTTTTTATTATAAACGTAGGTCAAACGTTGGAACGGAAAATTTAGAAATATGCTTCGAGCTATCTAAGCATAAGAGAAGAACCATCACAAGTGTAGTTATTACTGTGCAAAAATAATTTCCACGTGGCAGAAATTACTGATATGGTAAAAAAGAAAATCTTCGTAGAGGATATAATGAAAAGCGTGAACAGCATAGTGGAAGCCTTTATGGTGAAGAGTGTGTAAGAGCGTTGATTGGGTAAGCTTTATTGAGCCCAGCGGCGCGGGTCCGATCAGGCCTGGACAGTAGAACTTTATCTCGTAATGACTTTCTATCTTACAAGTCTGGTTTGAGAAATCATCGAAACGGATATAGAAAAAATATAGACACATTTATTTCTAAAGAAAATTAAAAAAAAATACACCTCACCGTCATATATCTTAACAAATTTCTTTACCTTGAACGCCATTTGTATGTTACTTTTTATATCATAGACCTATCGCTAATATAATTAATTAATGGGATCACTCCGGAAAAATACTCTACAAGATGCAAAAGTTTTTTTGACGATTGGTCCATCCGCATGGGATTACATAGATAAAATATATATATACCCAAAATATATATAAATATAAACCCTTTTCCGAAGTAGGTTTGATTTATTTGATTTAATCACAAATTAAAACATTGAGAATCGTGGAACGTTGGATTTCTCTAGAATGTCATGTTTTAAAAGAAAAAAAGGGCATTTTCCTGGATATATGTAGGCCGAGTTCCAACCAACCTTCATTTCAAGCAGTTATGTTCAATCACGATGATCAATCATAGCTGAACAAAGATCTTATAACTGTTTCAAGAAGTTATAGCGCCAGAAAGATTTATTATGGGAAGAGAAAGAGGTCTGGGTGGTGGGGAAAAAGCTCTAAGCAGCTCCGCTTTTAGATTAAATAACTGCCGTGACTCGTACCACCCTTTTCCCTCAGAGCAACTGGCCGTTAAACCCCCAATAAATATTATATTACTCCGGAGTATATGGAGAGCTTCTATTTCAGAACAGAATGGCTGTTCCGTGTCCGATGAGGTCGCTGAATAAACATCTTGGAGGGTCTGTAGGGTTGTAACTTTACGTAGCACGACCGAGATTTGCTACAGGTTTTGTTTGGAAAAGTTACTACTACAAGAATAATTTATAATACAGTTTCGCACTAAAATAAATTAGCAGTAATATACTATTAAATTTCATGAATTCACATAAACTTTACGATCTATTTCACACGATGACAGACCATATATCGGAGTTTTTAACGTTCTTATACATTAATCCTATTGTACAGAATAACAAACTAAATACAGAGGAAAGAGAACAGAAAATTTAAAAATATTTTTCCATTTCTCAACATTCCTTTCCAACATATTTCCCTGTTAAGGGTTTCAGCAATATTTGCACTACTCGATACTGTACAACTTCTAAAATAAAAAAAACGACTTATCCATAAAACAATAAATATTTTACCAAATAAGCATGGATGGAGGAGGGTCTCTTGGTTAAATAATACAATATTAAGATCGCAAAAGAAGTCGCGTTACTCGTTCCAGGATCGTATTTTAATGTCTTCCTTTATTTTTTAAAGCCTTTCTGAAAGAAATAGTTCAAGAATTAAAGGCCCACATGTCAACCATAGAATTTATTTATTTTAATTTGATGCTTTATATACTTTTTTAAAGGAAAAATCATTTATGTAAATCAAAACTATAGTGTAAAAATTACTATTGGTTCCAATCATTATTATTATTATTATTATTCACTAGTTCTAGAAGAATAAAATTACTCAATAGAAATGAAAAATTAAACAGCATCTAAAAACTACCAAAATGAGCGTTATTTATGAAATTTATGAATAAATGTGTAGAAATAAACAATTGAACACCAAGTACAGATTTTTTTCTATATTTTTTAGCTAGGGCAGTAAGTTTTGACAGTTTAAATTCAACACGTTTACAAACTCCTTTATTCATAAGGATTTTAAATTTAATTTCCTTTTCATAATAATTAAGAAACAATTATTATTAGATCTTTAATAAACGGCCGATCCTAAATTAGTATTTCCACACATTATTAAACAGTAGTTAGAAGGCGTGAACCTTCAAATTTATCCCGATATTAAACGAAAGTGAGAAGTGTGAAGAAGAATGTTGGGGCTTTCTTCAAGCAGAATTATAGCTCCTCCTCACGCGATAGAAGATGATGTCAGAAAACTTATTATCCAACCGGGGAAAAAAAAATTCCTAAAATCACTTTTTTTTTTTAATTTATAAAATGGGGTAAAGGAAAAATCATTTAATAATACAACAAAGGGTTTCAGGTAACGAGTTATGTTAAAAATCTATTTATAATAAGAATTGTGAGGTTCGAAAGAACCTCTAAGACCACTTGAAAACATTAGTTGACCCTTAAATTAACTCACTTCATCCCAACGATAGAAATAATACGAATTATTATTCTCTCTTTCTACTTAATATACGCGAAAAATATATTATTGGTAAATATATTGTAGTGGTATATAACATTGGTTTAAAATTCTTAAGACAAGCTAACCTATACAACAAACTTTAAATTATAACCAATGACCTGAGGAGATAATGACCCTAGTGGTTGGCTCCTCTATAAAAAAAAAAAAAAAAAAAAAAAAAAAAAAAAAAAAAAAAAAAAAAAAAAACATTGGTTTAAGGCCCTTCCAGAACTCTATTTATCGGCAAAGCATCTCAGAGGCATTAGTGGGTCAAAAGTTAAAAATAAATCAGCCCCATTTATTAATAATTTTCAAATTTCACATTTTTAAGTATACATATTTGAAGTTTTCAACTTCACAAAAAAACTTTGACATTTTTATTACATTAATTAATTCAAAACCTAAATACATAAAAAAAATATCATACTTTTATTCTAAAAAATACATTAATATTATGATGCGAAAACGCACCTTTAAGAACAAATGGCGTAATGATAACTTGAACATGGCGCATTAGGGTGAAGTAAAGCATCTAAAAAAATGCTTATATTTTTTAGAAACAAACAATCAAAATATTTATATAATATTTATCAAAATATTTACATATATATATTTAAAATTTGAAACTAACAGAAAATAATATATACGGAAGAGAACAAGGAGAAACCAGTAGAATCTTAGGTCTCCCGGACAATCTTAGACCAATCTTGACTGATGTTGCACTAGGCTCCAGTAATGAGGCATAATGTGAGAGGAACCGGACTCGTTAGTAATAGAATCCAATACGTGCGCTGATTTCCTTATGATATACTAAGTACAAAACAAGTCTGGGAAACAATAACGAACATTAATTAGTTCAGATTTATTAGAAATAAGAAACTGAAAATCTCCAAAGAAATATACAAACAGAAAATATTTTATACACTTCGCAGAAGCAATCAATTACGAGTAGACTAGAGACGCGCAACTAATTTCTTTTTATTTTAAAGAAAAAACAGATGAAGGGAAATTCTCTTTCGAAAGGAAAACCAATAAACACGGATATTATTAAAAGCTACAACATAATAAAGAAAATGGCAACAGAGAGGAATCATAATCAGAAACATAATATAATGAAAATGTGAATAGTACATATCGCAGGTCGGCAAGAAGATTGTTACGTCCATAATATTTCTATTCTGAATTTTGAGTTATGCATATCATTGGATTCAGAGTGACAAAACCTAAAATGCCAGAATGTAGTCACAATAGTAATAAAATTTTCATTCACGAAAGGCTTAATTCACCATATTCTTTTATGGAGGGGCTGACAGTATTAACGCAGAGGGCTACTTTTGAGTTAGTAGCATTGGTACTTACTGCCTCGATGGTAAACTATTTTTGTCGATGTTTGATGCTACAAAGTAAAATTGAGAATGCAGAAAATTGAAAATTCTCATGTGATTAAGCAAAAAAATAGTTTTTTGAGTTGTAACCATCTTCGCGAGGTGGTGAGGATATGATTTAATTACTATAGAAGATAAAAAATATGTATAAATAAATACCTCAAATATGGGTTAAAGAACTGTAGAAACAAAGAATTATTATGCCATTCTTACCTGAAACAAAACAAAATGGTTAAAATCAAATAATACCGCATGTAGCTGTGATAAAAAGGGTGATATATAAAATAGAGATAAAATTTTATTTTGTGGAGGAAGGTCAAAGAAGCAGATCCTAAGGGTGTAACCCACAAAATAAAATAATCGAAAAGAGAAAAATCCAACTTTTATCTGCTAGTTTGAAGATCTAATTTGATTAATTTGATTATTCAATTATAAAATTTACATATATACCAAAAATACACTTCAAGTTATCGCATACCACTTAGGTCCGTAGAAAAATGAATTTGTTTTTCAAAATATATTTTTTCAATCACACACATAGCAATCAATAACATTCATAAAAATAAAGAAACCAACAAAAATTTTCTTTCACTCAGCTCTCTTCTACTATAATCAATTCAAAAAGCGGAATTTTCCCTTAGATTTTTTTTACAAATAAAAAAACAACTGTAACAGGTTGTATAACATTAAGTCTACATTAATTTTATAGATTGTAGATAATTATATATAGTTAGATCTATATTAATTGAAACAGCTTATTTTGCTATCTGCCAATGCTACCGCATTCACAATAATAACCTCAACAATCTAATCTAAGATCCAAGTTCTTTTTTTATAGTTTCCAATCAATGTCAAATTGCGAAATTGGTATTAACTGCATGAGATTTTGACGTTTGAACATATTTAACGGAGCGAAAGACATAATTAATAAAAATAAACGGTTCATATCTATTCATCATTTAGTGATGAAGTGAATATTCTCTCAGGGAATTATCATATGACCTTGAAAATCAACACGGATGGTGTATTACATATCTTTGCCACACGTCAACTATCGAGTGTACAAATCGGTATTTTTCAGGAATAATAATAAAAAAAAAAAAAAAAACATTAGAATGGTAAACCACAAATCTGCATAAGTCCAAAAGGGCTAGTTTTTATATTTGTTTTCTATATACTTGAGTTTTAGAGAGCAGAAGAGATTCGGCAATGTACAAAGAATACCGATCAAAAGACGCCGACGACCAAGAAATAAGTGGGAGGACCTCACATCGAACCTGGCAAGGAACAGATGACTTGCTCTGTAGAAATGTAAAGAAGCTGGCTTCTAACAGAGAAATATATAAAAAGTGGGTATGAATGAACCAGAACAGTGGGGTATAATAAATAATATAATAATATAATATAATAATCGAAAAGACATATTAAATCATTGACACATCGGCACTTCGTCATAGAATACTCACCAGAAGTTAAGTGTTTACTAAAATGGCATTATACAAAACACTTCACGCTGGCGATAACCCAACATCTCACTAGGTATATATAACTGCTTATTTCGTCAGCTATTTAAACCCAAAGTTTCCATGTTCCAGGAGTAAAAAGTTCCTTTTAAGACAAGTTTTTATACAATAATCAGAATATTGTCGGCATAAATTATAGAAAATATTCTCGTTCACGCGACAAAAAAAAATAAAAATAAAAAATAAACACTAAAATACTATAAGGAGTGATACACCCTGCACCACTAGATGAGTATAGAATTTTAATTCTTAATTACATCCACTACAAAAGAAAAAAAAGCTTGTGCGTTTTCATGTTTAGGTCGATGATTTGTTGGCAATCTATGTGCCGTACTTGAATAATACAAATCACTGGGATTAACACCTATACCAATATAAGCGACCAACAATTCAAATTTATCGTTTTCTCCTTCTGTAATGTGCCGGAGGAACTTCGATACAACCATTTAATACACAATCGAACCAAGGATCCTTCGTTAGAACTATTACAACAAACGATCTCTACAATCAATCTCTACTTATCCACCCGTTTTAGAAAGTATACTTACACCCCAGACCTTGGAAGATGATAAATACACGTGCATCAATCCACATCAATGTAACATCGGAGCCCTCCCGAAAGGACACGAGTATGCTATTTGGATGCCAACGAACGGAACTCGTAGGGGAAATGTTTGGAATTCAAATCATTGCCTTAGAAGGGCCGCCGTAGGAGAGGAAGCTCTCACGTCCTCAACTTCTTGTAAGAATTAGAATAAGTCGAACGGTCTGCAGGACGAGGTTCTACATAAGGAAACATTGTCCAAATATTAATCGAACGATATATGACTAAGGATATTTTCCGACCAATGGGGGAGTTGCGGAATAGTTGTTGAATACGAATGAATAGGAGAACAAGTGGAAGACATTAGGGACCACATATTTTATTTTGTGAATATAATTGTGATTACCATTCACGGGGGATGAAATGATCATTCATGAATCAAGCATGGTAGGCGTGCTTAACACTTTCATAATATTATGTCTGGTACAACGTGCTTCAATTAATATACAAATATACTTTCTCTTCAATTTTATTTATTTATTTCTTAGTATGCGGCACTAGACGCACGGGAGGTATGGATATACTCGTATAGGCCAAAACCTTCAAGTAATGCTGTAAAAAGAATAGAAACTTTGAAAAATCAGAAAAAGTGTCCTTCCATCTGCAATAACTACACCTAATACTGTTTAGGTACGGCACCTGAAGGAATTCTTACGTCCTACAAATTTACTAGAGGTCAAGGCTCAAGATGTTTGGGTCAGTCTAAAATATCATACAATTTTCTTGAATTATGCAATTAATTTATTTGGGATTTATTATATATATATATATATATATATATATATATATATATATATATATACACACATACACGTTTCCGTGATTATGACTGTCTCATTAAGGATTACCTGGAAATGGTTTGACACCCTTGAAGAAAAAAATTGATTACCTGCCGGAGTAGCAGTATTAATCGCAATTCTAATATTAACTATGCTATCTTAATATTAGTACCTTGATTTGAATTGTAATCCCAATTGAAAATGAACTTCTTGTTAAATTAAAATTCTGTTTAATATTTTCTAAAGATCATACTGCAATCCTAATTACAAAACGAAATAAAGTCTTAATATGAATACAGAAGTCATAAGTGCTTTGGAGTATAACAAAAGCAATTCAGCCGAGTCCCTGAGCCCTCTGTATGATCATAATGTTACCAAAAGTATTATGAAACCATTTATGTTATTATTCGGTAAATTCTTATTTCTTAATTTTATTCATCCCTCCGATGGCATTACTATGCAAATGGTTACGAGAGCTGTTATTCGTGTTCATGTTTAACAAGATGTCTTCGACGACGGCCATGCTATTCTAAATTTAAATAAGACACGCTTATGTTAATTCAGTTAATTATCAGTAAAAATGACTTTTCGATTTAAATTAAAGTAATGTAAAACATAACTTGGTTATTTTATATGGAGATGGCAAATTCATAGTGAAATTTAGATTATAGGGTTGATTATGATACAGATTACGGGTTAATCTTACAAATGCGAGTTGTTGACCTCACAAAAAATAGCTTCGGCGCCCCTGTATACGCTTAAAGTTTACTCGATTTGTCTCGCCCGGTCACACAAGTGCAAGTGTTCCCGCCAACAGCTACTGCCATCTGTACTTGCATTTTTTAGGATCGATAGCGGTTGGAACGTAATACAAAACGTTACAAAAATGCTGATACATCGCACTAAAAATGCTATTAACTAAATTATGCTATTTAAAAAAAAAAAAAAAGAACGATTTGGATAAGGAATTGGATGCGGAGGAAAGGTGCAACTTGTACAATATTTAAAGCTCTTTATACATCTCCACAAATTTTATATTTTGTTCTGAAATCTACCGATCTGCCATCTATCTTGTTAAATCGATACTGGAAACACAAATGCTCTAAAATATATAGTAATTACTCCCATATCAATAAAATTAATAACACCCAGGTCAAAGGAATACGAGATATTGTCATTGTTCAATAACATTCGAGTAACGTAGAAGTCACTTAGCCAGCTGCAGCTGGTGGGGGTGAGGGGAAAGGCGAATGGCATGTGAAAAAAATGTTATAATATCTTGCATCCGAACTAATCGCCAACTCGCACATGACAGAAGCTCATACGAAGCAAGTAGCAGCTCCAGTAATTTCCACTAACAGGCAACGCCAGCTCTCGCTTTCTGCAGCAAGTGTTTTTTCCAAACTTCAGAGCAATATGATTAAACGAAAAAGGGAAAGACACAGGATGATCTAAAATCTGTTCCACTCAACAAAAATAGTGGATTTATAATAATCAAATAAATCAATTAATCGTCTAAATTCATTGAAATGATTTTTGAAGATCTGTCGTATTTAAAGACCTTGATAGTCAATATGCCGCAAGCTAAAAAGAAAAAAAAGGATCACGTGAAAGGAAAAAATCCTCAGTTTAGGCTCCTTAAGGAATACTGCTATAAATTTCGGACAAGCGTAAAGAAAGGTGTGAGGAAGAAAGGGAGGAGGCGAGACTGGTTGTGCAACAGGTGAACTTGACCTGGAACTGGAGGGCGACCCCAGCCTATCTCTGTTTACTCACGATTCCTCTTCCTCCGTGTTTAACATAGTCGTGCCTCCGGACCATTTTTATCAATTATCTATGCAACCCTCCCGAAGATCCGGACGAGGCTAATGTTTATCTAACAAATGTCCATTGTTATGTCCCCCATCACTGGCATTAGATCGGACCACTTCCTCCCCTTACAAGGCCCGTCATGCTCGAACTTAACACACAATGCTAACAAAATACATATCACGGATATATTATTGAGTATCTTTTGGGAACCACAGAGTTCTCAGCGTCCTAATCATACTCCGTTTGCCGTGAGCGCGTTACGTATCTCAACGGAACAAGAAATTTTATATTTCAGGGATACCACAAATAAATCTTAAACGAATCCTCATTTATAAATGTCTTTCGTCAGTATGCTAGATTTTCCTCAATACCCTCTGAATAAAGATAAAGCCACTTTATCAAGAGTCGAAAAATAAGCATATTCATAATAAAAAGGAGGGGAAAAAATTAGACTAAAAATAAAATTCTTTTGTGCATAACTCATAAACTATTCCATTTATTCCTTCAATATTTATTACTCCAGATTAAAATTTTCTTTTCGGCGTTATCTTTATCTATGCTATCTATCCATTCAATAGGCTTATTATTTATTGAATGTTCATAAAATAAAAGTAAAGAATTAACGAATTATTCCGATGCGCCTACTCCGTATACATAAATATCGATGTTAATAAACAGAAAAAAGCTTGGTTTACTTTCATATCCTTATCCAGGAAGGATAAGGATATGAGAGTAAATAATGCATTTATTTAATTCTGATGTAGGCATTTCACTTAGAAAGCACAAACATTAAGTATAGTACACATATAAATTATTTCCAATGTTATCTAAGCAATAAAATTGTATTTGCAAATTATACTCGATTAATTGACCCCATTTGTATTGAATTTACAGTCACATCAATTACTTACACACGTGATATACTCTTTTATACCAGTACCTACTTGTAAAAGTGGGAATGCTCTTTTAAAATACAATCGAAGCAATTTAAGTGTTTAATTAATTATAATTTATAGCATCGTAAAGCAAGCGGCATAGGCTTTACTACTAAAGGCCGTAAAGGTAATTTATAGACAAAGCAATAATGACTGGGCGAAGTGGATTGTACTCGGACACCAGATAGCGGGCGGAGGATTGGACTAAAGATGCAGCCTTGCGGAACACTTACGACTGATACTGATTGTTATTGGTCACAACCCTTGTCCTCTCCTGTTAATCGCTTTGATATATTTCCTTTTCGTGTGCAAAGTGGTTAGTACATCATAGTAAGTGGTGTCAAAAGATTAATAAATAAATCAGGCCCTTGTTGTATCAGTTTATATTTCTTTATTTAAATCAATAGTTCAGAAAATAGACATTAAAGTAAATTGTATTCATTAAAGATTACCGTACGTTTTTTCCGATCGCTAAACACTTAGCACAGCACGAATTCACCTTCTCTTACAATAATGCTCTTAAAGTCTCTCTTAACAGTTTTCTTAGTTCTCTATTATAAAACGAAAATTAAAACATTGAAAGTAGAAAATCAGATTTTTCCACTTAGAATTAAATAAAAAATTTAGTTTCAAATCGGTGGTTCGTGGCAAGTAATCTACCAGAATACCATACAGCGAAGTGAGTAACTTCCTTTAATCATAATTTCGAATCTATGAAAAGTGTTGAAATTCTACTTTATAATATTTGATATTCATCAATTACGAGTATGTTACTTCCCATCATTTAAATGCTGAGATGGTAATATAATTGAATGATTATTATTATGAAAGATTTCAAATAATAAATTAAAAAAAAAATAAAGAATTCTGCAAGACAATTATAACGGATGAACGAATTTATTAGCGAGATGTTGAGCGGCCCAATTATAATAATGGCTTAATGACTATATTTAAAGAGGACAAGACTGAGCAGAAGATTGACAGCTCTTAGAACCGCCATATTTTTCTTTATATCAGATTAAATCTGTTAGGCAATTCACGTCTAGCTAATAACGACAGGTTGTAATTCCCATCATTTATGGCAACACATTTATTGCTAGCTGTGAAGATGTACTTCCTAGGACGCATATCTTTACTAGCAATCTCGTTCGACTAGGAGATGTAACTATTAAGAACTAATAAGAACTGAACATTTACTCGTGCAGCTATTGCGTATAAATAAGCTTGAGAAATTGTAATGACGAGGACATAAAATTTGATCAACCGAGTAAATATTCAATAGTTGTCATTACAGAATTAGTTTATATATTTGGCATCAATTATATTCCAGGAAAAAATAAATAAGATCTTATTATCGTTCTATTCTTTTTTTTTTTATACAGAATTAGAATTAAAAGTTAAAAATAAAATCCGCCAATGCGGATATTGGATATCCTTTACAAAGGTTATCTAGATTTTTACGGTGATCTTTTTTTTTTTTACTTTCACTTACCTATGTATGATATATATATAGTAGGGGAAAGTATTGTGATCGGAAAAAAATTCGACTTCCGGTTTTCAACGGAAATACACGTTTGGGGGTCCCCTGAGTCACAATAACTAAGCCCCGCGAAATGGTCTGTGTGTGTGTGTTTGTGTGTGTGGATGTGAAGACTAGCTCAAAAACTATGAACCGTACGCACCTGAAATTGGGTGTATGAATATGACCGCGATATGACGGCAAAAATTTCATCAAAATTGGTCAATCGGAGGGGGTACTTTACTTAATAAATTTTGTATCACTTTCACATGTTTTTTTTTAATTTCTCAAAAACGGCTTTAATGATTTTGACCAAACTGGGTATTTGATGTATGTGTATACCCGCGATGTGACAGCCGAAATTTCAACAAAATTTGTGAAACAGTGGGGGTACTTTATTAATTAATTAAGCTTTGTCTTATGTTCAAGTGTTTTTTTTATTTACTCAAAAACGGCTGTAATGATTTTGATCAGACTGGGTATTTGGTGTATGTATATGCCCACGATGCGACAGCCAAAATTTCATCAAAATTGGTCAAATGCAGGGGGGCCTTAACTTTAACTTAAGTTTTCCCGAAATATTCAGTTTGGCGCTTAGTTAACTTTGGCTTATACCGACCGACAAAAATTATATTATAAAGCTGCGAAGAAGCATTAACAGAACAATACGAATATAAAAGAAAAAATATGATAAACGGTAATTTTAAAAATCATAAACAAAACAACAAAAGTTAAAATAAATTTTAAAAAATTAAAAGAATTACAATAATCCATTACCTAAGATGATTTCGAAAGACAAAACAAAAAAGGGCAGTATTCGAAAAAAAAAATCTGGTGCGTGCTCACAACACACAACTTTCACTTACTAACTTACTTAGATTAGAGTTAATTGCCACTTCTCAAATGAACGGAACGAATTATGAACAACGGTCTGTCATAAAGGTGAACTCCGCATGCGTGGGCTCAACGAGTTTTATGAGTTGACTGAATTTTTTTCTTTTTTTCTCCTCTATATGTTTTGTTTATTTTTATCATATTTCATGTTTATTATCATATTATAAAGATCATATTATATATCATTGAAAAAAAGGTACAAATTGGAAAAAAATCCGGTTGATCAATTTTGATGAAATATTGGCTATCCCATATTTGGCATATACATACATCAAATACCCAGTTTGATCAAAATCGTTAAAACCGTTTTTGAGTAAATAAAAAACACACGTGAAAATGATATAAAATTTATAAAGTAAAGTCCCCCCTCCGGTTGATCAATTTGATGAAATTTGTATAGTCATATCTCGGGCATATCAATACATCAAATACTCAGTTTAATAAAAATCGTTAGAGCTGTTTCTGAGGAAATCGAAAAAAAACTTAAAAAGTTATTAAATAAAGTACCGTCTACCTTTGAGCACACAAAAACACACACACACACACACACACACACACACACACACACACACACACACACACACACACACACACACACACACACACACACACACACACACACACACACACACACACACACACACACACACACACACACACACACACAAACACAAACACACACAAACACACACACACACACACACACACACACACACACACACACACACACACACACACACACACACACACACACACACACACACACACACACACACACACACACACACACACAGACCATTTCGCGAGACTTGGTTATTTGGACTCAGGGGACCATACTCAGTTTAATCAAAATCGTTAGAGCCGTTTTTGAGAAAATCGAAAAAAACCTAAAAAGTTATTAAGTAAAGTACCCCCACCCTTTAAGTAATTTTGATGAAATTTATGCTGTCACATCGCGGGCATATACTTACACTAAATACCCAATTTCAGGATCGCACGGTTTATAGTTTTTGAGCTAGTCTGTTCACACACAGACACACAGACACACACACAGACCATTTCGCGGGACTTGGTCATTTCGACTCAGGGGACCCCAAAATGTGTATTTCCGTTGAAAACCGGAAGTCGAAATTTTTCACGATCGCATTACTTCCACTTACTATTTATTTCATATATAGGTAACTGAAAGTAATAATAGAAAATTAATTGAAATCTACCTTTTGTATTATTAAGGCGTTAGAAATAGAATTCCGTAATTTAACTTTTATCGGGAGTTGTTTGTTTGTTTAACCATCAATTTTTATGATACTAAGGCTAATCGGACGATGGTACAGTGGGGGTCCTCAATTTTGCCTATCCAGGTATAATTAGGATAGGGATCTTGAACGAGTACCTGACATCGCATAGGCTCGGGACCTCCATTTTACGTCCCATCAAATGGGACGGCATAGCCAAGGATTTTTTACTCCATTAAAAAATCCTACGGCCACCACGGGACGCGAACCCGCGATCTTTAGTATTATACGTTGTAACCACTACACCACAGGTGACCCGATTTAACGGGAGTAAATCAACATTATAAATCGGAATCATTTTATAATAACAATAATGATAAAATAGTTGGGAGCTAAAATAAGTTGGTTATGCTTAAAACATACCTTATAGGATCAATATTATTAAAGCAATTAATTGACTTGGGTTAAGGAGAATATTGAAACAATGTTAATCAGAACCTTTGTATTATTAAATTTTTTTTTAGTACATAGTTAAATAACTATATTATTTAATAACGCAATGTTGCGTGATTAATATTTCATCAATAATATTGGCCATGTAAGGCTTAAGCTTTCAGTGATTCAGGCTCAGTGAAAAATACATTTATACATACAGGAATGAGATTACTGGAGGGTGCTGTCCTGTATATACACATACCATTGATAAATTCTCCAAATTAGTTCCATTTCATACGTCAGAAATAATTAATATATCGCTGTTTATATAAATGTGTCCTCTAACAAATTGGATTTGATAAAGAAAATGAGAGGAACAAAAGAGATCAGAACACTAGATCCTATCACTATAACTCATTTCTGAGACACAAAACCAATCTGATGACTCTGCCTTGTAACTAGCCGAGAAACAAATGAATCCTAATCTTCTTTAATGGCTTCAATAAATTGATCTGACGCTACGCACTTTCTCAGCGCTCGGAACAGATTAAACAGATACGTTATAATGAATAACTTATTTAATGTAGTATATGTAAATTAATATTAGTAGTTTGACTTTGATGTTTTTTCTTTGTTAATTTATTATGGACTAATTCACTCACAATGAACATGCCATGGAAATATTAAGAAATAATTAAGAACTTATTGAGCTGATATGTGAAAAAGAAGACGAAAATTTAATGATTTATTCCAGTCCCTCTTACAAGCGAAATTTTATTTTAAAATTGTACTCACTTAGAAAGCCTTAGAATTGGAATAGGCATTACTGAGAACATTCCTTATATACCATTTTTTCTCTCTATGAAAATCACCGGCACATTTGCTGATAGTCGACTAATGTTCTCAACAGGCGCAAAGAAATAGTGGGAGACAAAAAAATACTATTGAATTGATACTAGTTTAGTTATATTATAGAAGTTCATTTCACATAGTAAATAAATGAAAATTAACCCAATAACCTAGAACTTTTAAATAATGATTCCTACTATTCCTCGTATAGAAATACAAAATGGAATATCTGATAAAGCTGTAAAAATAAAACTTTTATTAAGTTTAGATGTTTCCAACCAATACCGCAGCAACAAATGAAATTTTAAATCCATAAATAGAGATACGTGTAACTAGCCAGTCAACAGTCTTCATGAAGGCTTTATTTATAAAATCAATAAAGAAACGATATAAAAATACCAACATATGCAAGCAAGTACTAGACGTTTCCCCACAAAGTTCACATCTGCCATTCCAGATGTCTGTCTATTTTCCCAATCCTTTTTCTTGATGGGAACTTATTTTTTGCATATAGCTAAACCGCTGAGTTCACTGACACAAGCTGACCGCAGTCGGCAAATAGAAAACAGGATCGCCTATTATTTTATTTTTTTTTTAACACCATTACCAGTGTTTACACGATGCATTTTTTTTTAAGTACCCTTTGACGTCATTTATTTCGTAATAGACTACATGATATAAAAATAGTAAAACAAAAACAAGAATTCAAAATTGTGTTGCACTTAAGCTATATTCAGATACCTGAAGTGTAAAAAAAGACAAATAAAGCTCAGAGAGGCAGTTTTGAGTTTATACACGTAAATATGTTGTACGGCACGTCCGTTAAAACAACGAAAGTCACTATCCACTTGTTAAAAAAAACACAATTTTAAGGAAATATTTTCAAACTGAACAATGCTTGGTGGACTGAGCCCAATAAAAAATATATAATCTGATGAAATTTTATTAATTAATATCTTTATGGCTTATATGAGTTAATTATTAACCTGAAATGGTAAAGGTGGTGTACAATAAAATAGCTAAGTAGTTGAAATGTTTAAATGAAAAGAACTAAATGTTTACGTAAACATTGATAAAACATGGACAGCTAGTATTTTAACTATAGATAAATAAGAGTAAATTGAAAAACAAATGTAATCATTACATTTTAAAGTTAACTTAAAAACAATATTACATTTTTTTTTTTTTTTTTTTTTTTTAGACAATGTTTTGAAGATGGGATAGAACCATGCATGAAACGTAGACAACAATTAATAAAAATGAATAATAGGGAAACTTATTAATTGTTAATAGTTTCCTTATTGTTTCTATTCCTGGGCATAGAAAACACTGACAAAGATACTATTTTAAGTCAATTTATTCATTCTTTGCCTCCAGAGACCGACTAATGACACCAACATCAATAGATAAAACTAAATATCAGATGAGATAATAAAGTGGCAACGAACATTTCACTTGTCCAATGCAAGACGTGTCTAGTACAAAATTATTTTTACTTTATTTTTCACGAATTTTCTTCCAATTTGCTTCTACCATCTCTGTGTAAGAACGCTATTAGATCTCGACAGTGATGGTTCGTGTAAAAATTTTAACAATCAAATAAAGTAGGCGATTGATATCAAAGGAGAGGAAAAGAAGAAAAATTGTATTTAATTAAAAATAGATTTTTTTAGTTAGATCAGTCATGAAGGTTATTTTGGCTATATATAAAAACGGTTATATTCATGTACTTAATCACATATTTGAATGATCTAGTTAGTCCTTTCTGGGATGTTCCATTCCGTACCAAGGAGCGATAATATAGGAGCTTTGTCTTGCCCTGAACTTCATTCAAAGCATATGATTACTTTTGAGTCACAGGTAGTTACTGTTTTGTAACGTTTTATACTAGGTTCAGTTTTAATTATTTGTAGCCAATTTTGTGTAGAAATAAAATTGTTTACGTTAGTACAATTATTTGAACCCACATCGGTATTACAATAGTTTTAAAAATATTTGATATTCTGAAACAATTCTCTTCATTTTTTCTGCTGATTGGTTTTTGAAAATATCTTCATAACATACAAAAAATAATAAAAGTATTGAAAAAACATCAATAACACCAAAGAGGTTAGTGCCCTCGGAAGCTTGGTTGTAAGCTTCAGCAGTTTCAAAAATAGATCCTTTGGAATAACTCTAATTATTTCAAAGTAAATACAGAGGTGGAGGCTTAGGAAAACCTCTAAGAAGGCCTATGCAAACAGTAATAAGGCGGCCTGGAGGCTCAATATATCACCTCCACCTTTTCAATAGCTAGGAATTTCTCTCCTTGGTCTCATGGAAGACAATTTCACGTTAAGATGATGTTTGTTAGACTTGGGAGGCCAGCAATTTAGCAAGATATTGAAAACTTTCCTTCCAGTGATGACGACGACTCTTTAACTCAGATAGATATTCAAATTAGCAATGTCATGGATATTTTTTTTTCTTTTATATATATTCCGGCTTTATTAAAAATACATATACAAGATAATACATGAAATTGATATGTGCTCATCTATAGCACATTCTTCTTTTCTGCCCATGGACATGTTATCAATAGTGTCAAATTATTATTCATATGAATAAACTACCTATGCCAACTTGGTTACACACGCGTAAACTTTGGGTTATCTCAATGCATGTGATGAGAGCAAGCATGTTGAGCTGCGGTTGATAGCCAAAAAATGAAAGCAGTACCAAACACCAAAAAAAATTATAGGAATTAAAAAAGTATATTATTATTAAATTTCTTTTGCAGGAATGTGACAATATGTTTTTTTTTTTCCAACAATTGCGACCTCAAGATCTATTTCCTCCTATGCAAAGCTAATATCGATTTTCAAGACCAAATCCTTCTGCCGTTTTCGGGTATCACGGACCTGTTATCGAAAACTTTATATTTTATAAGTGTAGGCTCAACAAGTTCTTGTTGAATTTTCTTGAATCATAAGTTTATAATGTCCAAACTTTTAACAAGATTTTGTATTGATTATTTTAGCATCCAGGGGCTTTACTGATTTACAGCTTAACATCAAAGCAATACTTTTGAATAAGATATTGATGGAGGATCATTGCCATAGCCCTCCAGAAATAAATTAATTGAAGCCTCTACGCGGAAACATGCTAACGTATAGTTGTTGATGTTAAAAACTTTGAGCTCTCGTCATGTGTGAAACGTTTAACGATTTCATTACCATAAGCCCATTCAATTATTAAATAAAAAAAATTAAATGTATATCGATAACATTTGGTTTGCAGAAGAACGAACGCCTCATAGGGTCAAATGTGGTGAAGAGGTTAGCATAGTTAACTTCAACACTGAGGGTTGCGGGTTCGTAGTTCGGCAGATGGCTCTTGATTTTTCAAACGGATTAACAATTCCTAGGTTATGGATGGGATGTAAAATGTAGGTCCTGAGCCTGTACGATGTCAGATAGTTGTTAGATTCCTATCCTAATTAAACCTTGGATGGGCTAAATTTAGGGCGCATGCCCTTATAATTTATTGCATGCCCTAAATTAAATTTTCAGCATGGCCGATTAGCCTTAGCCGCGAAAGTGACGTTATAATAACAAACAAAGACCACCTAATTATAGAACAGTATTTCATTTAAGTATATACAGTGTCTTTTTATACTAATTTATTTATCGGACCATAAGTGGTAAATTCAACAAGTTTATATATTAGAATAGTTAAATTAAAAAACATTTGAAAATGTTTTGAAGTTTGTACTTCTCGATCCATAAACATCTCACTAAGCCAGCAAGTACTTAATCTAAAGACCACTCCACGTATCGTGTGTACTTGTAACAGCCATCTGGCTTAAATAATAACCAGAACATGCAGAAAAAACTCGAACCCTCTATGAAGATGGTTGTGCTGCTGTCATCCTGACGGATGCCATGCCACACGAACTGAGCCTATAAATCGCGTTAGAGTCAGCTACTATAGTTAGATTAAGTCAATGGGGTATGCCTGGTCTGAAGGAACCCGATAAAGGTGGAATAGACTAAGATTATTATCATTTTTATTATTATCTATAATTCTAAAATTCAAAATAAACACTACAAAATAAAATGCTGAATTTTATATCAATACTAGCTAGGGTGCCCGGCTTCGCTCCGGTAGTTGTGTGGTAGTTTTAATAATAGAAAAACTTTAAAATTAAAGGAAATATAGAACAAAATTAGCACTTTCTTGAAAGTTCAGTTTTAACTTGGTATCAATATTTAGATTCGAGATCTGCAGAGTCCGCCCAAATAAGGAACCCCTTACTTTTACCCTTTACTTTACCCTATACTTTAAAGGGGGTTGAAAAAAAATGGTGAATGAACAATTAATTTTGCTGCAACTTTGTCGAGTCATGCATCGTTTTTGATGGTTTCTGTGATTCTGAAATCCTATAAGCAGTCAGCAGATAATAAGTTATTAGATTATAGTTGAAAAATCTAACTGACAACCAGACAGATGATTTGAGAACCAGAAGATAGCAAGTTCAAAACCCGGAGCCAGGGGAAATTTAATAATACTCGACATTAATCCCCTACCCTCTCCCCTGGCCCGGGAAACCCCGTATAGCCTAAACGGTGAGGAAGGGGTGGACCCAAAAAAAAAAAGTTGAAAAATCTATTAGTTAAAAAAACTATATTTCGAGTACAACTTAATCGCCGACTACCGTGATGGTCCTATCAGATCTAGAAGTTCAGAAACTACCGAAGATTCATAGAAACTTTTTTTTAGAGAACTTTCTTCCAGTTCAACCTCCCTTAAGATATCCCCCCCTGTAATTTGGCCGGACTCTGCACCTACTATTACAAAGTGAAAACCAAAATATCATTAGGGCCAGTGGCCGATCCAGAGGAGGGGCGCGGGTGGAAAGGTGAGCGCCACAGTTAACTATTACTATTTCTGTATAAAGAGAGCTATCTTTAATTATTTGTTTAACTCATTAAATGAAAAATGGATTGTATTTAAATATTTAATAGAAATTTGCAACGTAAACATGCAATAATATTTTAAATTAGAACCTTCATGATGTATAAAAATTTGAAAAAAAAAAAAAAGTGCGCCCCCCCCTCAGAAACTTTCTGGATCCGCTACTGATGAGGGCACAATTTTTTAATCATATTTCTTTTTATCCTGAACTATGAGGGGTGATAAAATCTTATTGAAAAATGCTGTAATTGGAGTTAGTCATTTTGTCAACTGGAATGCTCATCGTAAATAGTAATTAAACCATTTTTCATAATTACATACAATAAGAACACTTCAAACTTTTTATTTTCGATTTATAATCAGTCAATTCAGCTCTTCTTTTTTGTTTTATGTCTGTTATTATTCGCTCACTGTACTACTAAAAAAATGTTCACTCATATTGCATTAAATTTACTTAAGTATATGTTATATATAGATTAAATGTAATGTGTTAATCAATTACCCTTCTTATGAGAAAATTAATTTTGTAAGGTATCCAGTTGGTTTTCTAATTGATTGCAGATATGTAAAATCATTATTTTATTTTGAAAGAAAAGGTGAAACTATTTATTTTCGCTTGATTTTTTAGTAATTTAAATATAACAGCTGAAAAAATATATAACATTTACAAACTGAACGGAATGAATGAACAACAAACATTGAGTGAAACACACCCTAGCGCTTCCTGGTAGTCTGCAGCTCGAACTAATTTTTTCATTCATAAACTCGTATGTCATTCTCAGGTAGGCTAATTACATGGTGCGAGAGGCTTAAAATTCCAGTCCTTTTCTCTTCAATTTTACACCCTCAAGAGAAAAACGGAAACCTTCTTCTCCGTTAGGGGTAATATAGCAACACGCTGACATAACTTTCTTAAACGTACGTTGAGTCGTTTTTGAGCCTTATCGGCACGCACATTGTACCTTTTGCTTTATAATATATATTGATTATTTTAACTTGATTTTAACTTACCAAGTATAAGTATAAGTTATACTAGTATAGTATAATTTAAAATCAATATGACTTTAACTTAGCAAAACTCCGTTGCTCTTTAATAATTCTTCCAATCGTCCAAACGCACTGAAAATACCAGACCCAAAAATGGCTTAGTATTAGAGATACGTACCATTTGGTGGCAATTAAGGGAGAAATGGACTGATATAATTTGCACGTGGATCCCCAAACACAGCGGGATCTCTGGAAATAAAATAGCAGCTTAAGCGGCTCATTCGGCAAGAATTACAGGTAGCAACGAAGCAATAATAGAAAATATTATTCCTCGCGAAGACTCTGTTAAAAAAAAAGAAAAAATGGAAAGGAGTCTAGAAGCCAAGGGGCACCTCTGTAGTCACTTGTACACATTGGCTTCTAGGCTCTTCATTTATGGAATGTGGCAGATGAAATGTGATTATAAAGATGGCAATCAAATGTACCACCTCGACTAGAGAATTCAGGGAAGAAACCGTCCTTTGTCGGGTAAGATTAGGACACTGTGAGTTCTCACACGCCACAGTCTCACACTCAGACAGCATATTACTTAATGCGAAATATGAAATTTAAAAAGAACACGATACATCTTAATAGACTGCAAAGTCTTCAAAAGCATTAAAATATATAAAATCGATAAAATATTATAAGAGAGTCTAAAAAATATAGATGAGACCAATGACTCCGTATGGTAGAGGCAAAAAAATATTAATTAATTAATTTTTAACTTATTTTTTAAGCATTAATACATTGACTAATCATAATTTATTCATACTAGAGTAAATAATCATAATACAGACTAGAGTAAAATCCTTACGAAAAGTATAATAAGAAAGATTGTATACGAATTTAATAACGGGTTTCAACTTCCGTTTTATATACTTGTCACGCTTCTGATTGTTAGCTCCAAACGTAAAAAGACTAAACAAACCAATTTGAATTACAATCATTTTATTTTATAGACGTTATTTCTATGAAACAATATAACTCGAGTAATCTGATGTACAATAGAAAATAAGTGTAACAGCACTTACATAAAAGACAAAAACAGGTATTAAAAGAAACTAGAACAAGGAACGAGGAACATCCTGGTTCGATTGAAGCTATTGTACTTTAGATATTTTTCAATTATTATTTACATATATATTGAATTTTGTTGTTAATATAACCTCATATTCAAATTGGGAAAGGAATAAAAATATAAAAAAAAATAAATAAAAAAATATGCGTGTCTTTAAAATGAAAAGAAAATTATAATTAAATGATACTATAGTACAAATAGTAAAATAGAAACAAATGGTTTTCACATCCATGCCCATGTGCAATGTTACAAATACAAACAAAATTAAAGGAGCATCTGCATCTATAAATGTCACACTTAGGATACATAGGATCAATCCTTCATAAATTAAAATTAATATCCGAATAACATTATATATAGTATATAATTAATATTACTTTGGTTTTAGCGAAATAATATGTTTCCTCTTCAGTATGAGAGACGGATAGATAGAAAACTGTTGAGATAAACCGCGACACCGCAGGGCAATACTAGCGTGGTATCCTCGCGCCGTTTCCTGCAATTCTTCTAAGATCACATTCAGCTGCAGTTTATTTATCATAATAAACCCGAAATATTTTTAATTTAGTACTAAAACAGTAACCTTAATTTTATTACAAACGATAGCAATTAGTATTATTTTTGTATTATTAAGATGAGCAAGCATATTTTTTATTCAGCCGATACCTCTAAAGGATTAAACCTCCATATTAAGGCTTCAAACTTTGATGAACAAATGATGCAACAATAGTATGGTACATAAATAAATATTAAAAAAATGAGTATAATTTAATTAACTTAGTTATAGGCCACTTAAAAATCTAGTAAAGTAACAAAATATATAAGATGTCAATTTTGGCAGTTTATACATGTTGTGTACTTTAAAATTGGAATATGCTTGGACAATAACATTAATTTTTCTATTTAACATCCTGGTAAGTTAATTGAGTCATAATTGAACCATATAGTTTTGAAAGTGCACAAGTCCACTCTTCCCAATTTTTCAGTAGAAGGCAAAAACTGGTTCACATCACAACAAAGTTAATTTTTTCCATGATTTTTTAAATGCGTGATTACATGAAGTTATCTCTTTTTCATTAAGATAATAAGAATCCCTGTATTTTGTTTGCCATGTTATCATGAGATTTTAAACTGTTGCTTATTCAGGAGTGTATTGAAAAACTTTGCTAGGAGCAGATTGAAGATCGTTTTAACAATTTAAAGCTCAAAAACTAAATGGCCTGAAAGTCTGGATATTTAAAAACATTAGATGTGCCATTTAAAACCTCAACGATCCAACTATATTATTCATTCAAGAATTGTAATAATATAACAAGTTAATATTTGTTGATCAAAATTTGTAGTTTGAATATGGAGGTAATTCCTCGCAATGAGTAGGGCGAATAAAAAAGAGATTATTTGGATTTGTTCATGACATTCAGCTCAACATAATTTAAATATAAATTCATGAAACAGAAATAAAATAATTGACTCATAAATTAATTATTTATAAATACTTAATAATATTATAAATCATTAAATAGGTTTAAATTATATGATCTGCACATATGTAACTACTTCAGTAGCTCAGGGTATATAATGTGGATGAAAAAACAAAATAAAATGAAGATAGACCGGTGACACTATTTCACTCCAATAACAAATTTACTTAATCCTTGCTAAACTGCAGATACAGTTAAAACATATTGGAGCAATGGTACAGCAGATATGAAATATTCGACGACCCCGAAACATGGCATGGCTTCTTAAAGATCTAGTGCAGAGACTTTGAATCAGGATAAATCATAGCCGAGTAGTTAGCCAGATCGTACTTATTAAAGTAGAATTTGGGAAAAATGGAAGGAGAGAATAAATGAAGCAGGAGGCTACAGTATACGTTCATTATCAAGGAGACGATAAATTAAAAAAATAAAAAGGTGATTATCTCTGTTAAAATGAAAAGAGTTTTAGACATTTGTAGGAGCAGTTACATTTATGTATTAGTACGTAATCATATGTTCTAGATGTGACGGGAATGATCTAGACCTTTCTGGATTGTTCAATTATGTACTAAATATAAGAAGCGAGGGACAAGGAGCTTAGTCTTGCCTAGAGCATAAGGTTACTTTTGTGTCACTTGTAGTTACTTTCTGTGAGGTTGTTACTAATTTGTGTTTTTTTTTTTGTTTTTATTTTGTTTTTTTGTGAATTAGAATTTTAAGTTAGTTAAAATTATTTTAACCCAGATTGGTGTTACAATATGTTATAAACATATTTTAACATGTCTAGCTAATGGATGGGATTCTAAAAACCTTTCTCGTTCTCCTAATAAATAGCGTTGTTAGTATTGATTATACACCTTTATTAACAAGAATACTTCATCCTAGTATTAACTTGTAACTTGGGAATACACAGGAGTCATCAGATTTTTCCAATAAATCCAAGGCACTTGGACATTTGTTTTCAATTTTCCTATAAAGGGGTCGAGACCACCACGGGTAACAGACCACAAAATGTTTTTATAAGTCTCTCCGGGATTCCTAAAGTTATGTTTCCGACATGTGTTCCGTCTTGGCAACTGTACTCAACTTGATATATACCTCCAGCCTGTACCTCTTTTTGACCGCGAGGCTTTTTAGTCCGTATATATAGCTTTTATTTATGGAATATGTGCCATAGCCGCCATTAGGAATATAACTTTAGTTGGTGTTAATTGCTTGCAGGCATACATATGTTACTAAGTAGGTTGTATAATTCAAGCCTGGCCATACTAAAATCATATTTATCTGTCGAACCATATACAATAGAACGCGACAAAGCATATTAAAATTATAGTAACCACGAGACCCCATAAACTCGTGCGGGACCTTCTATTAGTTGCAGTGCCCCAGGTTTTTTCAAAGGCAAACATTAAAAACAAAAATATAAATCAAATTAACAGCCTTTAAAAGTTTAGATGTAGAAAACTGACAGAAGAAAGCAAGTTAGAATAAAAAATACATATCAAGGAAAACTACTCAAATGAGGAATATAAATATTAAAATAAAAAACTATGAAAAAAAGAAACCTATTGTTTTTGTTTATAATTTAAATATAAATTAATTTTATCATTAAAATTTTTAAAATCATATTTCAAAAAATGCTTCTCATATAAATTCCAGATTTATGTAATACTAGCTGTATATAGTGGTTTCACCCGTGGAATTTCATTTTTTACATCTATAAAATGAGACTTTTTTCGACTCAAACGGTCAAATTCGTAAAAAAACCAATGTAAAGCGAGACTTTAATGATTTTTATAACAATAATGAATATACCCACAGATTGGCTGAAGTTATGCAATTTTAATATGGACAGTTGTTCGCACCTGGTATGAAAGAACCACTGAGCGAAATTTGGAAAATTTAGGACAAAACGGTATGGATTTCTATAAATAACAAACAAACAAACAAACAGAATTTCATCTTTATTTATATAGATAATAAACCCATTCAATACTTTGAAAAAAAATGAAAATAATATTTAGGTTAATCTACAAGATAATCTTTTTTTCATATCCCATTATATTATCTTCAGGTTTGTTAAATTCTTTCCTAATAGATAAATTACCCTCGTATTATCGTCAAAGGTATTTTTAATATTGGCTAATTCTGTTTATGTCATGTCCTTTGAAATTCTCAGTAATGGGACTCACATCTGTCTTGAGTTGTCCATACGCCTAAATAACAACTCTAACAATTAAAATTAAAATAAATCTATAATGAGCTGCTAATAAACCTTGAAAGTGTTTCTTTGATATATATGCTGGGAGAGAGTAAATGTCGAAGGGGAATGATTTATTTTTATAGCTAACAATTTTTAATGGCAACACACAAAGAGAATGACGGTGCATAAGGCTTTACAAATATTGCTTCATGATATCTAAAATACACGGGATTCAATAGAGCCTTAACAAGAATCGTAAATAATGAGCATAATTTATGCCGGCTTGGACTGAGGAAGTTTGGAGATGAAAAATGACCTATTCCTTTTTTTCGTTTTATTCTAATCTTTGGAATATCTTTGCTGAAATCTACCGATTATGTTAAATTTGTTTCTGGAATTCTATTACATTTTTTCTGTAACAAATAAGAGTTCTATGTTCCCATTTTAGGCGAAAATTAAATCTTGATGGGTTTTTCTTTCCGCAACCATAAATCTCAATGACTAAGATGTATGCCATCGGATTCCTCAATTTATTTTCTTAAATTGGGAAATATTTCAAGCCCCCTACAATTCATAATGGTTATAGGTCATAGTTTTTTTTTTCTCGGATTGGAATAAAGTTTGGGATATCTTTCCGCGGAATATTTAAAATTCTTTAATCTCAAGAAAAAAGTTACCTATTCATAGCTACATATTAGAAATTCCAAATTTTTGAAAAATTAAACTTTCTATATTTTAAGACATTGCATACTTTTCCATTATTCATTTTTCGTTTCAACATATCATTTTATGATAATACGGCTATGTAATATAAAATTTACGGATTACTTTTTATTTCCTTAGTCTTCGCCTCCACTTGAAGGCTCATTGGCGTTGTGCTGTATTATACTTACTTATATTATGATAATTCTTTTAGGCACCGAAATAGGGTAACTATTTTTGTTATGATCATTGTACTGAGGACAATCTAGTAAAATGAGCTTTACTGTCAGAGCTACATTATTACATTTCTGGCAAGTGGGTGCTTCCAGACCTCTGAGTAGACAACCATGGTTGAACTGGCAATCTCCGGATCTTCAGGCGGCACAATATGATTTCTTACCTTCTCGAGGTTCTTAAGCTAGTGGCCCATTCCTTGCATTGTAATATTAACTCTGCTAATTTGGACAGTTTTTTTTTTCCACTGTGATTCCCATTTTTTCAACAAAGTTTTCTATAATTAGTGCAGCAAGTCATATTTATACATTCATATAATTTTATGCAATCGTAAAGTTTGAATTTCAATATTTAAATACGTCTGATAACTAGTAACAGTGATTAGAGCGAGAAAAAAATGCTTTCGAAGTCGGAGATTTTTTTTTTTTTTAAATTCCAGTACACCTTATCTACCAATCAAATAACAGAGCTTTTGAGAAAGTTTGAATCTTGATAAAGATGCCGCCGAAATGTCGGTTCCGATCTTTTGGACGATTCGCTACCCAATTATCCGTTTGTCACACTAATTGTAGTTAACTGAACTTGAGTGGATGTGGATTGATCCATTTTCATCGAAGAATAAGTTAGAAGAATGTGACACCATTAGAGATGAACGGATATAATTTCAACAGCAAATCACTTATAAGAAAGAATTATAGTCTTTCATTACAAACAATTAGTGGTCATTTATAAAAATTATTAAATTATATATCATTTCACGCATTCTACGTCATAGCAATTGTAATATTTGGACTCTTATACATAGGACACTTAAGAACATAACTCAACAATACCTCAACGATCATCATGTCTAATATCCATTCCATACTTACAGATATTGTTTCTAAGAAAATAAGAGATACTCAATCACGTATTCAGTATAATTTAGAATTAATATCACACTACCTCAATTATCAACAAAATTTCATTTAAACATTTTATTCAGTAATTCCGTCCTCTATGAGTGAAATATTTGAATTCAAATTCAACTAATAAAAATAATCACACAGGTTCATAGCTCCGGAGCCAATAGCAAAAATCTGGTGCGTGCGCGCAACACACAACTTTCACTTACCAACTTACTTAGATAAGAAATTGACGTGTTTTGTTAGATATCATTTCCCAAAATCACACATTTTTCTACATTCATATCTTATTTTTATTAATCGTGAAAGCCGTTTTTGAGTAAATAAAAAACCCCGTGAAAATGATACAAAATTTATTAAGTAAAGTCCCTCCTTCGTTTGATCAATTTTGATGAAATGTTGGCTATCACATATTTGGCCTATACATACATCAAATACCCAGTTTGGTCACAATCGTGAAAGCCGTTTTTGAGTAAATAAAAAAAGCACGTAAAAATGATACAAAATTTATTAAGTAAAGTGCCCCCTGCGGTTGATAAATTTTGATGAAATTTTTACAGACATATCTCGGGCATATAAGTAGATCAAATACTAAGTTTAATCAAAATCGTTAGAGCCGTTTTTGAGAAAATCAAAAAAACACGTGAAAATGTTACAAAATTTATTAAGTAAAGTCCCCCCTCCGGTTGATCAATTTTGATGAAATTTTTACAGTCATATCTCGGGCATATAAATACATCAAATACCCAGTTTGATCAAAATCGTTAAAGCCGATTTAGAGTAAATAAAAAAAACACGTGAAAATGTTACAAAATTTATTAACTAAAGTCCCCCCTCCGGTTAATCAATTTTGATGAAATTTTTACAGTCATATCTCGGGCATATAAATAGATGAAATACTCAGTTTAATCAAAATCGTTAGAGCCGTTTTTGAGAAAATCGAAAAAAACCTAAAAAGTTATTAAATAAAGTACCCCCTCCCTTTGAGCAATTTTGATGAAATTTTTGCTGTCACATCGCGGGCATATAACTACACTAAATACCCAATTTCAGGTTCGCATGGTTTATAGTTCTTGAGCTAGTCTGTTCACATACACACACACACACACACACACACACACACACACACACACACAGACCATTTCGAGGGACTTGGTCATTTCGACTCAGGGGACCCCAAAACGTGTATTTCCGTTGAAAACCGGAAGTCGAAATTTTTCACGATCGCAATACTTCCACTTACTATATATTACATATATAGGTAAGTGAAAGTAAAAAACCGTCTCTCTTCATATAACTTTCGTGGATATAAAATTAATATATCCATCGCCCTGATGCGAAAAAAGCATATGCCATCTTATCGATAAGGAACTATCATTTAGACATTTTTTCAGCCCTTGCCTGCCACCCTGCAACGTGGAGAGACCTGGTGGGTGAGGTGATCATTGAAGAGAGACGTCTAGGATCGGTCCCACGGTTAGCTCAATGGTATGAAAGTTGCAACAGAGATGCAAAAGACACATGCATGCATTCTTTGATTCCCAGGCTAGACCAATTTTTTGATTTCTAATAAAATTATTTTTTTTTAAATATAATAATCTATATAAATATAGATGAAATTCTGTTTGTTTGTTCTTTATAGAAATCCATACCCTTTGTCCTAAATTCTCCAAATTTCGCTCAGTGGTTCTTTCATACCAGGTGCGATCACATGTCCATATTAAAATTGCATAACTTAAGCCGATCTCTGGGTATATTCTTTATTGTTATAAAAGTCGTTACGATCTCGCTTTACATTGTTTTTTTACGAAATCAAAAATCAACCATTTCATTATAAAAATTAAATTCCCGGGTGAAACCTAGTTGTTTATAAATAACAGAAAAATAGTTTTCAACATCAACTTTGGTCTACTCAAAATGGGAAAATGTCATTCAGACCACTTGACTTCAAAGGTTCACATATGTGTCCTGCCCCACGGTAATGTGGTACACATCACATATGTGACCTGTAATAATGATGACATTAAAGGTTATGGAATAATGCGATACCTCAATTAAATCAGATTTTATGAAATAAGCCTATTTCTGCAGTATTGACAGTTTCTCTGTTTGGGTAAGTAAATGAGTTCCAAAACATTGACTAATACGTTAGTAATTGGGTAGAATACAGGCTTTCAATATCTTGAATGTATTTTTTTTCTCTTGTTTATCAATCATTATTCAGATGGTAGAGCACAACTTACGTAACAAGCATTAACCAAAGTTTCGTAAAATACGCAATTGCCTCTTCACGGGCAGGGCAGCTAAGGAGCGTGAGGGATGCAATAAACTGATCCAGGTAACCGAAATTTACACCTTGTTAGTGGAGCCGTCGCTAAGAATGCATTATGCATGAAGCGCCTTCAGGGCTTCCTATCTCCCACTGCCTGGCGAATCTAGAAATAGCTATAATAGAGAGATCAGTGCCTACCTAATAGTAGCTGAATCCAACAGGCACTGGATCAATTAACAGTCTACTTAATCCTAGTTCTACTTAATCTTTTTGTTTTTTTTAAATTTAGAATAAATCAAATTAAGAAGATAAGTAAATTATTAATAACTTAAGAAAATTAATTCATTTTATATTTTTTAACATGTTTCAATAGAATCGGGAAATATTTATCAGATTTTGATTCTTCGCGGACGTAATGTTTTTGACTAACGACTTTAGGTTTTTCACCCAACTCATTAGAGGATCAAGTTGTATACCCGTGGGGGGGGGGGGGGGGGTTCTTAAGCCCAGGATCGAATCACATTAGACATATAAGAATAATAATAATAATTTTATAACGGTTAAAATTAAAAGTAAAATTGCTTAAGCTGGTCGACGGTTTTCGGAAGGAAGTATAGGACAAAACGTTGCTAAGCTTTTTGACTGCGGTGAGCGATTAAAATTAAAAGAATACACCTGCCTGTTTATACGGTTACATTTTTTGACTTAAATAGGGATGAAAATCACTCATTAACTGGTTATAATTAGGTCTGATAAATCACTCCCCTTAACATACTTGGTGCCCATGATAGAAACTAGCCGAGAAGTAATGCAACCTTTATAGGGAATAAATGCTCCGACCATTGAATTTTTATGACCTCCCAACCTCCTCCTCCTTTCTCCCTCCTCCCCGCAACGGCTAGCTAAGACGGAGCAATTACAAAGCCTACTGGAGCATGGAGCTGGAGATTGGCTGGAAGAGCCCTCCCACATCGCTTACTTTAGAATGCGCGCGAGGTTCTGCTAGTTCTGCAAGTCTTTTGTCCTCTACACCAGTCTGCATAATAGAACTTACTACAGCATTTGAACTGCCTATCAATGAGCTCTCCTACGATATGCTATTCATGGAAAATAGGTAACATCATACATTAGAAGGTTGTGAATGGCAATATTAGTTTTTTTTTTCCTTCTTTTTTTTATAACATTCTTTATACACCAAGACAACCAATTTTTACTATGAACTACCACATCGATTAATAACCAATACTAACTTAAGAATAATAATAGCTGCACGAAGCTAGAGAAAACCAAAAGATGCAGACTTGATTTGAAAGATTTTTCCTAGTACACTAAGCACCAGGATTCTAAGATATAGCTAGCATGGATCAGATCTTTAATTAACTAAAGGGTCTGATCTTAGCTAAGAAATTTCTTAGTTTTTAAACTTTTTCGAAGTATAATTTACAAAGTTGAATGCAGAGTGTCAAATGAACCTGGTTTTTATAATTCCCGTGTATATGTTGTCGATCCCATCTCTTATCTCTCATTTTTTTTTTTCAATTTCCATTAGTTTTTCACCCTATTATAAAGAAGAAAAAAAAATCATTTTCATGCGTTCAAATGTTTCAAAACATCGATATTTTTTTCCGGTCAATGTATATAAACCATCTTTTTTCAATATATAAACAATAATTAGGGGTAAACATCGATGTAATGGACATTAATAACATCTCTACTTGACGGTAACCAGCTAGCATATTACG
Source organism: Aelia acuminata (assembly GCA_911387785.2). Classification (NCBI taxonomy): domain Eukaryota; kingdom Metazoa; phylum Arthropoda; class Insecta; order Hemiptera; family Pentatomidae; genus Aelia; species Aelia acuminata. The sequence continues at coordinate 47,550,028 of OU426981.1, forward strand.
TCGAAACATGGTCACAATATTACCAAAGATTACTACAAAAAGGTATCTATCTATGTATTTTTTGTGTAAGGTATCTATGGCAGTAATTTTTATTTTATACTTAGTAAGAAAATATATTGATTGGTTGAGTAAAATTCCAGTGTAATTCCCACCGATGAAATTTCCAATATTATTACCGCCATTTCCCGCACGCTATACACCCCGTGAATCACATGATAGAAAGGGACTAAAGCACACGATCTTTTTTTTAATGTTCAAAAGGAAGTTTGTAGGTGTCAGCCAATAATTTTCACGCTAAGCCTGACCAAGCCCACAAAGGAAAGAAAAAATCAATCCCAAAAAAACACTTTTTCTTGGTTCCAGAGACCCTTTCTTGCAAGAACTTGAAACCTTGTTCCAGTCTCGTATAACGGACTTCTAAGATTACACTTTAAGGGAATTTCACCAAGTACGTGGTGTTCTCGGTTCATGCCCAGGTCTCATCCGCTGTTTGTTTTTATTGGACTGGAATAATTAGACATTAATTCCGTTAAAAGGTCTCAAGTTGGCTTAGAACTCGACCGAAAGTGGTTGTGTAAATTGAACTTTGAATAAATAGTTTCTTTGCAAATATATTAATTAATATTATCATTTTATTATATTTATTAATAAATGTTATAAAATCCAAAATTGTGAGAAAATTAAAAATATTTTTAATTAAGCAACGTAGGTCAAATACTGCGACAACTTAACATGACAAATAAAATAACTGTGTATTAATATCCAAAAATCACGCTTAATCGCCGGTTTTATTCCTGAGTACAGGTACCCACTTTATAAAGTCTGGGCCTGCTCCAGCTTCGATCCACAGCTGATGGACCAGAATGGTTGAACTATAAGCCATGTACTTGGACCAAGGAGAATAACACCACAATGCCTTACTAACTGGGATACCAACACCTACACAACATATAGCAACATTATATCATACGAAATACTAAAATTACATAATTTCATAGTTTTCAATTAGACGAATCAAAGAAAAACCAATTTTACCCCGAAATGCAGCATGTTCCCCTGGAGGAACACCTTTATTAATCGCAGTGCCCTATCTTGGCACCTCAGTTCACTAAAATTTATTAGTAGTAATATTAAGTTTTGGTATAGTGATCATTCAAGATATACAGAGAAGAGTTGGATTTATTTTTCCTTGAATCATTTATAATATTTCTAAATAGAAATTTGCTTCAAATAAATTATGTATATAAACCTAAACTTAGTGGTTCAGCAAAACAAGTCCGATTGGATAAAATAGAGTTGCGAACTTCTAAGAAAAATCACCCTGGTATATTTCAAATCATATCCTCTACTTACATATACACTTATCTGAATGATAATATCAAATCCTACATAGAAGACAAATACCAAACATTTCCCAACACTTTATCACCATAATTCACTCATCCTTCTTCTTTCTTCGCACCTGACACTCTGACAGCTACTGCGTAAACTGAAACGACAGAGGCCTAGAGGCGTTTTAAATTTAAGAAAATCTTTTTTTTTTTTTAAATTAACAAACGATTTGAAGCAAATTAACGAAAACCGATCACGTATTCTTGTTGCGCCACAACGCAGGTGGAAATCTAAAATGAAAATATAATTATAATATAAAAATTAATATGTTTATTGTAATTATACAGCCCATTAATTAATCAAGATTTAAAAAAAAATCACGGTCATGTTTCCCCGTTAGATGGGTAAATTGATCATTTATCAGTAGCTCAAATTTCGCTTAAGGGCGTGAAGAAAAATAAAAATATAATGTAAGATGAGGGCCAAAATTATACGGCAATAACGCTCAAAACGGTTTGAGATAAGTGCAAGATAATTCATAATTCTTGGAGAGTCATAATTTTATATCCCAAGTCAGGTGCACTTAAAAAATTGAAGAGGACTTGATTATATATATTATACCAAAGTAGAAGAGACAGATGCACCGAAAATTGCAGCTACCAAACGAACGGACACCTCGATGTCGTCTTTTTGGACCTCCCGGTTGCCCTCCGATTCGCCCCCCAAGATTTACGACCTCCTTTGACACTATAATTGCCCTTGGGTTTACTTCAGTCCGACACGGTATAATAGGAAATGCTTCGGGGGAGTAAATTATTTGTAGTAATAGCAATAGAAGGTTCTAATTGATCGTCCATTATCCCCTTCCACCAGTAAATATTTTTCAACCATAAACTTTACTACAACGGCTCCTTAGTACTAATCGTAGTAAATCGATAATAATTTATTTACAAAATAAAATTACGTTTATGAGAAACTTTCTTAATATATGAATCTGTATAATAAAAATTAAATGACAACAATATTTCTTCATTATTGAACAATAAATAAGAAGAATAAAAAGAATACAAAGGATATGATGCACTTTTAAAACGTCTGTCTACTAACAAAAATGGAATCTGTGAATATTTTGAAAGAAATATTCCCCCCCCCCCAAAAAAAAAAAAATCCTAACCGAATTTTCGAGAATTATAAAATTAAAATAGAAATGGCAACTTAAATTAAGTGCCTGCCTTTAAAATTTTTAGATACTATTTTTTCGAATTGCCTAGAAAATTACCACAATCAGAATTATAAAAAATCTATAATTAAGTATTATCTATAATAACGTAAAAATCTGATCGACCGGAAACACTATTTTTCGGGAACGAACTACTCGGAGAGAGTGAGGGGTCGAAAGTGAACAAATAAATCAGCCTCAATTTTTTTATTTTTTATTTTTCCTCCCTTTCAATCAAAATTAGAAATAAAAACATTTTTTAGAAGTTAAAACTTATTTTTCTTGATACTCAATAATTTAGGGTGAAAAAAAAAATCTCATAATAATACTGTGTACACACTACTCAGAATTGAAATGAGTTAAACGTAATGTAGGAAATAAAGATGCTGAGCCAAAGTTTCTACGAAAAAAAAGTCCATTTAATCCTAATAGACAGAAAGCTAGTGAAAATCAAGAAAAATGCTGAATAAATTATACAAAAATATACTTTGTGAAAAAATAGAAGTATAATGTAACACTTAATTCATCGATAATCAATAAATGTATATTATCGTATACGGCAATATCAAAAATAAAACAATCCAATCTTGTTAATGATATTCAAGAAATCTATCAAAAGTTGAATTTTTAATTTTTTTATCTTCGTTATACATGATAATGATTAGCCCTTGATGAATGATTATGATCCGTGAACAAAAGATCTTTATCAAGAGTGGTAAGGTAGGGCGTAATAGTATGTTAGATCAGCCTAGATTTTATTCTGGGTAAATTGATTTCTTTTCAATATCTGATTAATGAGCCCGTTGAACAATGTCAACTCCATGGGATTACTTTGAATTATAATATTCATTACAGGAAAACAAAAAACAAATATAAAATATTTAATAGAAAAGTGAGTGGACACGAAAAATATAAGTTCAGTGTTTCCATGATAGCAGAATTTATAGTTCAGGATTATTATGTTCTTTTAAAATCAAGCTACTTAATAAGAGTAACAGAATATTTTGGAAACCATTTTAAATGTATCAGGAAACGGAATGCGACCCACTTATTTTTTTTTCCATACATCACTTTTCATTTTACAAACCTTTTTTTTTTTTACTATTTCAATGAATGTTTTTTTTTTTTTTTTTACGAATGTTCAGAGCCCATTTGTCAGCAGCTGGTTAAGGCAGTGTCACTTCTTGCTCCAGATCGACTTTTTCAATATCCTTCCAGCTAAAGAAACTGGACATGATTTGTTTAGGCTCCTTAACACGATATCCTTGGCTTTTTAAGGAGTTTCTTTTTCTTGTTCTTTCATACAAATATTTTAGAAGCGATCGCGAACTACATATATCAATAGTAAAATTTATAAAAGCATCAAAAATTAATTTTTTGTTTTTTTTTACAAATTAATTCACACACACACACATATATATATTAAAATATTTCTAGGTACATTTTAATCTTTTCCTCACAATATTTTGCAAGTCAATTGTAACCATTTCCAAGCAAAATATAAATTTTTTCAAATCAATTGAAACCTTTTTCAAGTCAAATTAGTTTCTCTAAAAAATAAAAAATAATTTTTTTTTTAGATAAACACTTTTAAGAAAGTTTGAGATAAACATTCTCGAAAAACCCCAAAAAAGCTATTCAACTATATAATTTCTCTCATATATTTCGAACTTCAGGATCACTTCTTAATCCCATTCAGACTTTTCAGGACGTTCACCTCATTTTCAGACTTAATTAAAACCAACTAAAAAATAGAAGCAAAAAATAAAATAAAACAAAGAGAACAATAAAAAACAACTTACTATAGCCTTATTAACTTTCCAATACAGGGGGAAGAGTCGTTAAAGAGACCGGTCCTGACCCAAAGACCTCCGGCCCTTCGGAGGAACTTGGGCCCGAAGAATTTCCAGGGGGTGACCATCCTCCAGATGTTGGCAGATAGCCTCCTCGGGTAATCGTCTTCTGCACGTCATTTGTCTTCTCGGGAGATAACTGTTTGTACCCGTTTCTGAGAACCTTCGGTTGACAGAGGACTTACGGAATCGATCATTAATTTTCTATAGCAGGCGGCAGGTAAATGGTGGGTGGGCTGGGATAGCCGAGTGTGTTTGAGCGCGAGCCGCTTTAGCACGCTCGAGCCGAACGGTGGCGGTTCGAATCCGCCCTGGGATGGATTGACTTTTATTTCGTGGAGGCCCCACGGAATAAATCTCGACCAACCCACTATGGTTAGAATAGGTTGGTTACACCCCTAGATTAACTCCCGTATACCACACATGGCCAGGTAGGGGTATCAAAAAAAAAAAAAGGTAAATGGTGGGACACGTTCGACATGGTCCATGCCACAACAGTTGACAAACCTGGATGGTTTGTGGATGGAACAAAAATGGATGGTGGAGAACTTCGCATTTTTACATTGAAGAAAATAGTTCATGATAACAAGAAATTCGTTAATTACTTTGCACTTAATGTGGAGATTGTTCTTAAATAAACAAAAAAAAGTTGCTGAGCTGGCGAGTCCTTACAATCCAAAACTTTTTTATCAAATGGCCACCGTTGTATGTTAATAATTATGTTGAAGTTCAAAATGATTAACATAATAGATCAATATATCTATGAAAAAATATATACATGATTTCCAAATTCGTAAATGAATTTGTCAAAGTATTCTTTTTGCTAGTATTTAGTAAGGAGTGAAAGTTATAAGAAAAAAGATATGTTTCGAAAGATTTGGTTTTTGGTAAAACTCTTCACCCTATTTTCACATACTTGAGCACATTGGGTTTGGGTAATGATTGAAAGAGCGAAGGGTTTCTCGAGATTGTAACAGATATTCACAGTCTTGCTCTATTTTAAAAAATATTTTCAAATTTTTTAGAAAAACTTCTTAAAAAATATTTATTTTTTTAGGCGAATCCCTTTTTTTGACCCCCCATGATATGGGTGTGGCTTATTAATTTCATTAGCCCGCACCTACCCTTCTATTTTAGGACCTTCCATTTTTTATTGACTATTGCTATGTTTCCGCCGGAAGTTAATTTTTTTTTACCGTTTCCGAACACAAGCATCAAACATAAGCATAGCAGAAGTTAATGTTTATTAACTTATTACTGTTATCAATTCTTATTATATATCTAAATAGCCCTGAGAAAAATTCGCAATGTCCGATACGGAGAAGCGGAAGATTACTTCTTCCCACCTACACTAATCCGACCTAAAATTATTAAAAAATTAACTCTCTCAGAAATATATTTTTTTACAAAAGTGAGCCATCCAATTTAAGATAATCGAATGTTTAATTCAAATTATCCTTAGATTAGAGATCAAATCTAAACAAACCCTACTGATTGGAATATCGTTATTCAGATTAGCTCCACCCACTCTGATATCAACGCGATGAACGCCACATGAACAGACATACCCCAAAAGAGAGCTTTAATCAACAACCTGTATACTATTAAAAACATATAATTGGATGCAGTCGGATGGATGCAATCAAAACTCTATGAAAATGTGGGATGGTTCCTATGGGAGTGTGAAAGGTCGTGGGCCGTAACGAAGAGAAAAAGTAAGCCGTAGGCAGGGCAACATAGCAACATATGGAAACAGATGTTATGGCCCCTTATGTCTCATTTAAATATCATATCTTTTGGTATTTTAATATGGAAGCTATGTTTTATATTTTCATCATACTTGTTAAACGCGGTTTATATTGCTTTATTACACTTAAGGCTGATGAGTACTGAACACTATTTAAGTTCTGGTTCCAATCATTGGACTAAACTCTAATTACAAGCGTTATTATCCGAAATAAGATAGTACCTAAATACATTATGTGTTATTTGTGCATTTAAAAATTTATTTGTATACAGAAATGCTTTTAATTCAAGTTAAAATGGGATAAAGCAAGGAAGAAATTCATTTTACGTGGAAAAATAAAATTCGATTATAATAACTATAATGGTCAAACGAAATAACGATTATAACTTTTCAACGGTCTAACACCAGCGAAGGTCCCATGACGCTGGCAAAAGTCAGAGGTGAGCCCTAAAACCGATATCTTCCTACAATAAAAAGTTCCACAAGAAAAGAGTGTAACCGAAGATAATTAGGGTTAATAAACAAAATCCCTTGGGGAAGCTTATATATGGCCAAATGCATTCGTACATTTTTGCAAATAATACATATTTTTGCTAAGGATGATTACTTATTTAAAATCGTAAAATAATTAATGTAAATAATTTATCTATTCGGATTACTCCATAATGAATCGGCTAACCAACAAACTTAATGTAAACCGTCAGAGGGTGTATTGAACTGACGAGAATTCGGAGGAGACAAATATTGTCTTAGTGAATCACGAAGTCCAAACAGTGTGATGATTGCAGTTTCCGTAGAGAGGAGTTCGTATTGTTGACTTTCAAATAATCGATAATATTTCAAGCTATTATTCTAGGGGAATAATTTGAATAAAAGGGCGAATAAACAAACTAAATATCTTTTTCGCAGGCGAACAGAACTGGTTCAGAAGATAATTAAAAGTAATGCGGTCAAAAGAGCATTAAATCGTTCAAAAAAAAATAAAATTCTCTACGTCATAAAATTCCCAAAACCCTAACAAGGCTCTAAATTAGGCCTTAAAAACCTATTCCCAAATTAATGACCCATTTAAAACAAATCCACTCCTTTTTTTGTTTAACAGATGAGTCTGATTCATATCTTAGAATCATTTCGTTCACCCTTCACGAAAAACAATCTATACGTCTTCTCCGAAAATCAGATCGGATGTCTTAAATGCTCGTGAGCAGCATTTAGACACCTGTGCTAGCAATAAATAACAATTCTTTAAGATTTTGAACAATAAATACACTGAAGGGATGAAATCCTTTACAGAGGAGTCAGCCTATTGAAGTTCCCTTGACCCCTTGTGCCTTACTGAGTCTAGTACATTAAAAATAAAAATTATTATGAAAAGTTCGTCATCAAGGGTCTAATTAATTTGGAGATTAATTCATTATTAGACGGGCGATGTCGAAACGAAACATACATTTTTAAATTTACATTTTATATTTATATATTACATGATTTACAATATTTTTAAATTATATAATCGATTGTTTGATTTTACACAAATACTACTATGGCATAAGTAATAAGTCTTGCTAATAAGAAAAAAAACATAAATTAAATGCTTGTGTATATATCTGAGACCTGAAAGAAATGGAACATTTATTTTCAGTATATAACTTAAATCCAAAAACACTTCATTAATCCATTATATTACTGCCCACCAACTATACCACCAATTATACCAACTACCCATCCCCGAAGGGTAGAAATAGCGTTTCTTTTTATTTCTATGTCAATACATGCAAAACATATATGATTGGTCAATTAAAAAATTATTATCCTTGTGGAACCCTATTTTTCGAAAACGCACAAATTTCTAAAGTGTCCATATTTGAATATATCAATTTCACTAAAAACATACTTGCCTCTGACATTTTAAAAAATATTCATAACCTTATAAATAATTAAGAACAGAAGTACAAACAAAAATCTCATAATAAAATACTGAAAATAATATTAATATTTATGATGCGTGAACGCGTCTCCGAGAATAAAATTGCTCAATACCGTGTTAACTTATAGAGGGAAATGCTTTAGTTTTAACAAGCACTTCTGATGAAATACATTTGGTTGATATAATTCACAAGCATACTTTTCAATAAATACTAAGATATATTTAACAAAAACAAATCACTAAAATATTTTAGTTTTATCCTGTATTACACTTTTAAATACACTAAAACAGATGCAACTTGGAAGTTTTCAAAATAATAAGTTCAACAAAAGTTGTCCACTTCCACAAACAGAAATGTTTGGGTAAACATCCCTTAGAGCTCACTTATTGTGTTCGTGCAGCCTGCCACATCTGGGATTACACACTTCAAATACCGGAACATTTTTCCCACCATTCTTTCAAGTGGTGAAACGAGAAAGCTATTGTAAATTTTTCCCTTAAATATTTAGTGACAGCCAATATTTAAAATTATTCACGTTTTTACGCCCTAGGCATTCGTCTTAAAAGAGAAAAATCCCCATAAAATTACAAAACGTATTGGATACTAACTACAATTATTTCTAACAGTTACCACTATTAGAAATGAACAATGGTAATTTACAATAGTTTGCTTTAAATAAATTAGCCGATGTCAGATAATAGATTCATGAACTCAATCAGTCATTTTGAAGGGGATTTGTCCCAGAATACAGTTGTTTCTCTCTAATAAAATATAAAGTTATATTTTCTCTTATTCTAAAATAAATTAAATTGATTAAATCAATTAAAAATATATAAAATGAAATAAATAATACTATTAAAGACTGTTTATAGATAAATGTTTTAACGAAGTTTGGAATCAAGCTAGGCACGATTACAATGGACAAATAAGACCTGTTTTCACAGTTTTTTGATCAATCTTGGGTTGAATATAAAGTTCACTCATTAACCGGTTAATGTGAATCAAAATCAAGACCGGTTAATAATCATCCTAAGATTTATCGAAAAACTTAATCTTGTAAATAGGAATATTTGGTACATTGTAACCGCTCCTAGCGGTAAAAAATGTTTGGTTCCAAAACTCGTTCCAAAAATTTAATCGTGTAAGCAGACCTTTCTGCGGGTTCTTAAGAATCTAAAAAAATCGCGTCTATAATTTAAAATGACGTTTTCCTTTTTTAATTCGTAGTTTAAATTAACTATATATGTTAAATATGTAAATGCCCTTCCCTCATCCACCCAAACTACTTCAGTAGCTAATCCTCCACTAATACTTATTGTAATCCTCTTAAGAGCCTAGACCTGGGACTACCTGAAAATTTGTTGGTTGTCTAATGGTGCTACTGGTAAAAGATAGGAAGACCTTTCCGAAACAGGATTCGAGTGGATATTCAATGAAACAGTTAAAGCAGCCTACTCAATTTCTGTCAAAGTAATAAGTAAAGTTCTGTAAAGGCTCATGGGTACAGAACTTGATAACGACAAAGACATTTTTTGAAAAATGGATAGGATGTGAGGACAAAAAACGACGGAAGGATCTAAAGACGTACAATAATGAAGCTTGCTGCAAACACCCACCAATCAAACCAAATCACACCCCTTCCACAAGTATACCATCTTAACACATGCCGCTGATGTTAGATGATCTATTGTTATTCCTGATAAATGAAAGATTCCTGCAGTTCAAATTATACAATTCTATCATTTATAAAATAAAATAACATTTTTGACTTAGTTCTCTTTTATAATTGATATACAATTCAAATATTACCTAATACCCAAAGAGCGTATGTTTTTTCAATAAATGGAAAAAGTATATTTAGGATTTTGAAGGAGATAGATACCAATTTTGTTTGATCGACACGACTGGTTCACAAATATTTAAAAATATATACCTGGTAATTTTCTTTATAGCAGCTTAAAGGTCCAGCAAGGGAATATTCGATGAATTGTAAAATTGAGTTTTTGGAAAAATATTCAGAAAGGCTAAAAACCATAAATCAAACGAAAAAAAAGCTAGATATAGGAAAGCACTATGTTCTTATTTTAGAAATAATATGGCATTCGTGTGTCCGCTCTGAGGTATTAATGTTTAGAGAAAAAAAGTAGGTAACTTAAGAATTTACCACTTATTTCTAACATCAAGATTGTGAAATATCATTATATAACCCTCAAATTCGAAATATTCGTTAGAAAGTTCTACCAAACCGCGCTAAAAACTTTATAACGCGTGCCAAAACCAAGGGTTTCCGATAATGGACGGCACAATTCTACCCCAACTCAATCCTCAAACTTTTTCAGGGTACGGTGGAAAAAAATAACAGCTAATAGTTATTTAATAAATTGGATGTCCGGTCGTGCGCTAATTTCCAAAACTTAGTATGCTATATTTCCACAATTATCAATTACAAGTTAAGGCAGTACTCTGATTATAAGAATCAAAAACGATTCTATAAAAAGTTAAAACTAGGCCTCTATCCCTCAAAGAACGGAACACCAAGATCAGTACACATCTCTTAGATAAAATATCTTCAAGAGATCTAAAAATACACACCCCTCAGAAGACCGACGTGAATTCTTCAGATCTCCATCAAGCCTATGTTTGGAGGAATCAAACAGGAAACTGAAGAAAAAATTATTTCGAAAGATTAATGGCTCAACAAGTATGCATGTTGTTAATTTTCATTTTCCCTTTAGCATACTTACCCAAGTTGGACCATGCTTAAAAACTAACTACGATTTTAACTAATTATTTATTTATAATTAGTAGATAAGAAGCAAATTCTATAACATATGTATAACAGCAACGATAATTAAAGAAATGCAAGGACTTGAGATAAATTAAGTATTTCAATGTTCACGTGTACAACTGCAGAGGGTTAAGAGTGCACGCAAAAATAAAGATGCCCCAAAATTTCAGCGCACCATCAATAAATGCATGACTTGATCGAACGACGAGAATATAAGAAGTGGTTATAAAGTAGAGGAATCCGGTAAACAGTGAATTAATATTTAATAATGTAACATAAATTAATGGGCGCAGAATACAAAAAATAAAAGAATATGTAAATGATCATAAAAAAAAATTTTTTTGATTGGCAGTAGCAAAAAATAACTAGAATCTATCCAACCATTAAGCAGTTTTGATATTTTATAATGAAAAATTCAAAAGGAAGTTCAAATGACTTACATGGGAAGAAAACAAGGTCAGTCTCTCACGTATCTTGATGAAAAAAATTGTTGGAGGTTCCGACGTAATTTTTGTGTAACAAGATCTAATCATTTTTTACAATTCCATTAACCTAAAACATCTATGAAACGGCTGTATGTTTCCTTAAATACACATAAAAATAAAAAAAATTGTTTCAAGAATCATGTCGGTATCATTCTTTAAACTCGAGATTTAAAATAAAATTTAAAACACGGCTGGTTTCAACTATGCAAAATTATACTCAATCATGACAAATCAAAACATCACATTTACGCTTGGAAACATAACTCCCCCCCCCCCCCCCCCATTATATTGTCGACAACGAGATTCCACAGACGGACAAAGCACTCTATCTGGGATTCACTTTCGACAGAAGTATGACATAAGGCTCACATGTCAAAATGAAAAAAAAAAAACTTAACAAAAGACTCAAACTTCTCTATCCACTATTTTCTAAATCTTCAAAGCTAAATCTGAAAAAGAAACTAAATACGTACACATACTTACTCAAGTTCATATGGACATACTCCTCACAGATATTTGGATAGCTAAAAAGACTCACTAACAAAAACTTCAAACGTTCCAATTGAAATTGTTACGACTTATAAAAGTACTCTGGTACGTGACTAACAAAGCTTTACAAACGGTCTCCATCTACCAAAAGAAGACCAGCACATAACGATACTTTACAAAAGATTTTAAATTAATTTGAACGGAAATTTGAACATTTTAATTAGGGATATGGCTTGAAACGCCAGGATACAAGAATACTAAAAAGGCGGTGGATGAGAGATCTTTCTGAAACAACGATAGTAATTGAATCAAGTCACGAATAGGGTGCTACCTTCTCAGGCCTGACATGTCATTATATCCTCATTCGGCCAACTCATTCGCTGATTGTCAGCACCTTGCTGACAGGTGCAAATTAATAGTGAAAGTCAAAAAATAAATAAAATCAAAAGTATTTTAATGTTCTTTTCTTTTCGGCTTCTTGGGCCCATAGAAGCGAACGGCAAATTTCTCTTGAAGTCTAATATTTTTAAACCAGGAGCCACCAAAATAATATCATCAAGATCCGCGAGGAATTAAGCGTGTTCTTCCATTATTCACATTTAAAAAAAACAAAAACAAGTGAATTGGCTCAATAACAAATGAAGGATTAAGACTTAAATGTCCTGTAAAATATTAATTAAAGGATAAAGTATCTTTTCGAACTTAGGGTCTCAATTGATATAGAATAGTGGCTATGGCCATCGATTTGGTAAAACAACTAAAGTTAGTAAAACTGATAAATGAAAAGGAAAAAATAGAGTAGAGATTGGAAGAAACGCAGAGTATGGTGATGCCGTCATTGAAGGGATAAAGATGCTGTACAGGATAAAGAAGAGGTGTAGAAATAACCAATCAGCGCTAAACCAAGAAATAAATGACAAAACAGTGATAAGTTAATATAATCCTGTGATTTTCAGTATCCGAACCCCTGACAACATTAGTCAGGATAATCGAAACTCTTTTGTGATTCTTAGATATTAAGGGAAAAAGAGATAAGTACTAAACCTGGGGTTCAGCAAAAGCATATCTGCAATGAGGGAATTAATACAATTAAACGCAAGGTATGACCGAATTTTTTTCATAATATTTCTGACACTACAAGCTTAACAGATGTGAAGGGGGGGGGGGGGCTGTAATGCAAGTACAGTATGTTTGCTACTTCATAGTTCGAAAATTAGTGGATGATATATCTTAAACCATTATTGAACTTTGCTGTTTAGCCAAACAGCGGCCATGTTTACTTTTTTGGTTAATATATCCTAGCGAAAGAATGTTACAAAGGATATAAAAATTTCTAGTCCATAATTTTTGCCAAAATAATAGTTTTCTTTCTTCCCTAAAAAATGAAAAAAAAAATCACTTAGTATCTAAGTAAGACAATTATTAACAGAGTTACGGCCTATTTTATTTTTATCACACGTTTTTTCTCCCATTTGTTACCTCAAAACTCGAAAATTAGGAAATGCATGGTATTTACAGGAATCTTTAACTGAAAGTTGCTGTTTAGCCAAATACCGACCGTATATATACTTTAATATCAATAATTGGACAACTGAAGGCTACAGTACAAAAACCCCATCAGTAATTTGTTTTCAAAGAAATGGAATAACGGTACATTCTAATGGTTGCTCTAGTACGCTTTTCTATAATATTTATTATATTTATACAAAAACCCGTAAATCAGCTGAAATATTTGTTTAAAAATAGGCTGTAAAGGGAAAAACTTTGTAGAGTGGAAAATTTCCAATAAAAAATGGAAAATATCGCAATCTCCTGCATTTATCTCAGTTCTTGGAAAGGCCAGAGCAAATTTTTTTACATCAGACAATGTTCACAATGGAGAAAGTGACGAGAAATATGCTGAAGACCCCCATAGAAAAGAAAAACTCAAGAACATTTTTTCCAGAATGTAATTTCGTTTTTCACGGCGTTAGCTGTTCTTGCAAAAAATGTTTAATCTTTAAGTTATAAAAATGACGTACTGGCATAATTGAATGTATTTTGTTTCTATTTGCTTATATTTTATACCAGGGAGGTTGGTAGGGAAAAAATCGGTTTTTCTCAAAATATTTTTTTTTTTTTTACTAACGGGTTTTTCCTCCTGTACCCTTCAATCAATAACAGAATTCTAGCCTATTTTACTTTTATATATATATAAAATTTCTTTATATATATATAAAAATTTCGTGTACCGATGTTTGTTGGGAGTAAAACCAGAAACTACTCAACCGATCTATACAACATTTGGCTCTTTAAGTGTAGTTTTGTCCAACTTAAAAGATAGGATAGTTTTATCTCGATTATTCGCCTAAATATTTCTTTTATTGCAAATTAAGTGCTAACTTATTATACTACAATGTGATTATTTTTAAGTTCTATAAATTTCCGAAAGATGGCAGGGTAAGTTGATTTATTGACACAACACTTCATTTTCTATCGATATTTAGGGAGGGTAAGCATCCAGTAGCCAAATCTATTTTTTCTGGCTTGGACTAGGAACATCCGTGTTTTTCCCATGGGCAATTATGAGTCGCCTTTTCACCTGTGGGTAAAATCTCGAATCTATTTGTTTTAAGAAAAGAAAGGTTAACCAACATCATTGTGCACCTATTAGCACTACAATAAAAAGAAATTGTGAGTTCTAATTAAAAAAGAATAGGATATAATTATTTCGATGCACTATAGCTACTGAGCCACGGCAACGCGTGGCTGGGACTGCTCGTAAAATACATATATATCTTCAATGCCAAAAATGGACTGTTACAAGGAATACACAACGTTCCTTCCTGTTCAGTATAGGAGTGAAACTATGTTAATAAATACAATTTTAGAAAAGTAACTGAATATGTATCCTTTCCTATTCAATAGTAATTTTAAGTAGGCTTTTATGTGCAATTATGTGTTTGGGTGAATTTCACCGGATTACATTTATTTAATTTCCTAAAAATTAATATTACATTATAATGCGTGCGTGGCCGGGTTCAGCTTGCAATATGTAGTGTATTATTGAAACATATTTACATTATTTTGTACACATAATTTTGGTATTTAAATGACATCCATGATACACTGTTATGCAAACACTGGCTGGAGTTAATTTCTCAGGACCCCTTATAGATAGGAGAGAAGAAGAATTGGGTGTCAAAGGCCTTGCTTAAGACTAATAGAGGGAAGGTGCACCTACCTGAGTGAGGGAGACCCCGTGACAGAAAATGCCGGCGCGTCAATTACACTTCACGGCCACAAACAGTGCCGCGTCAACAAAGCCGGTTTCATCTATCCTTTGTCGTTTTATGGATGATTTACTTTTTATTACTCTAGTAATGATTATTACTTCTGTAGAATGAAAGATGATAGAACTTGGGCATTGAAAAACTTCCGATACGGATTAATAATACAAATGACCGAAAATGATTAATGAATATACAATGGCATTAAATATTATTAATAAGGATAGCTATAAAATAAATTTAAATTTCCCTAAAGAATGAGTATCTCCTCAAAGCTGAATTTTAACAAGAAACAAATCTACATAATTATTATATATTATAATTAAATAAATTCTCTTTATTTATTTAAAATTCTCCGATAATTCTCTTCCTACCTTTACAACTGTTTTATGGGGGCTAAAATGACCCAAGTGGTTGAAGAGCCCAGTTTGTTGTTGTAAATAAATAAATAAATTAAATAAACAAGATAAAAAGAATATATATCAAAAATTAAAAAAATTATTAGTGAGAGCTAGTGTTTAAACAGGGGATTGAAATAAATGAGGTTTGATATGAACTCATAAAGCTGAGTCTCAGTTTTAGGTATTTGTAATTTATCGACGAAATATATATCTAAATCTCGCAATAAAATGAAAATTATTACTTTAAATGAAATCTATATTTCCTTTTTCACTTTCTCAAAAATTAGAATGATTTAATTAAGTAAATGTCTTCAATTAGAATAAGAGCCCTTCGTTTATATGTTTTTTACTCATATTTGGAATATTAATTTTCATAAAATGGTGATTAAAAAAAAATAATATTTTTAATCGTAATTATTTAGTTCTGTCGTTATTTGGCCTGGTTTTTTTTTTTTTTTTTTTTTTTTTTTTTTTTTTTTTTTTTTTTAATGGTCCCCTTGCACCGTACAGTGGAATATTTCTTAATTTTTAAGAAAGCGTCTTGAAAGAACAAGTTCATTAAAAAAAAAAGATGATGAATTTGGAGACCATGGAGAAACATCTAAATACTTAGAATGGCGTAAGGTGAAGTATGACAAATATTTATATAATTAAGTTCATTAACGAACCTAAAATATCGAGTATGTATTTTCTGAATTTATGAAATAGTAGTATTTTAAACCAAAGATATGTAACTATTTAACTTCTGTTATTTAACAATTAATTTTTTTTTCTATAACCTGAAAATGGATCGTCAAATTTCTTTTATATTCAGCAACCGTCAGATGTTATATTACTTTTGTAGAATTATTATTGGTTTGTTCGATAAATGTTGAAATTTAAGCTTATATTAATTTTGTAAAATTTAAAGTATTTAGCTCCATTACACAGCATGCTGACAAGAAAACATAAATATGTAATTGAAACCCATTCAGAAATAAGAATGAGCACGCGCAACCACAACCCCGTATCCTTACTTGCAAGTGACGCTCGAGATCTAAGCAACTAAGGAACACCCCAAATTTCACTGTGATGCCGAATGTTTGATTGCAGTCTATTAATTGTGGAATTTCGTTAAATATTTGAAATTATAATGTTGGAAGTAAATAACACATCTTACCAGCTAAATGAAGTGACTAACAGACTAAATTTAGATTGATTGTAAGATGTAGTATTCCCATACCGATAATACGAAAACTGGTAAATGACAGGCCAATGAGAAATGTTATCTTCGTGATCAGAAATCACAATTTTTTTAGTTTAAATTTGTAGTCCACCCCCCATTAAAACAGTCCTATCGTTGTTTATAAGGCAAGCTTCAGTTTCTAAGTATGAACAGAAGAATTTCGCTATCACCTTTCCCAAAAAAATATTAAAAATTAATTCCAGATTTTAAAGCCTTAATTAATCTTCGTATTTCATTATTACAGTTTCCTTTGAAAATATTCGTTAGCCAAAGCTTAAAAATATATCAAAGTTAAACTAAGAATATCAGAACAACCATTAACGTTTGAACAAAATCAATATTAAAAACCCTATAATCAATAAAAAAAAAAAAAAAAAAATCAATAAAAAAAAATCCCGTTGAATCTTTCTACATTGAGTTTGCTTTAAGATCACGAAGAACATTTAAGTCATAATAGGCTAGGATATAAAAGAAATATATCCCACACCGTATTCTTCATACCACCCCTTCTTTTGAGATTCGACCAGAATATGAAAAACAATGAAATAAAATTAGCTATGATGCGATTTAGAATTTATTAAAGCTTGGATTCATTGAGCAATGCTGAATTTCATTAATCAAATTGATTATTTCATGAATGTAAGTTCTTGCTCCCCAACCGGCATATTCTCTCGTTCAGTAAGATCACAGGAATCGGACGTTGTTCGCTAAATAAACAACAACTTCAGCTGATAAGATCTTTCTAAAATGAATTGTAGATTTAAAAAAATAAATATAAAATAATGAAGTATTTTTTCCAATATAAGAAAATGAAATAATATTTCCTAAGATGAAAGATAAAAACGAGCAAATACACATTATTTTTTTAATATAAATATAGATAGATGATGGTAGATATGTATATAATAAAGACGCTATAGACAGTACCTGATTATCCGGCCCTGAGCCATGCCGCCACAGACACGGAGACACACATAAGACTGAGCCGGCTCCTGCAAGTTAAGGCCTCCCTCCACTAGCGGGTAGTGGGGGTGCTCTCATCCTGTGTCCTGGCCCTTGGAACTGGAAGCATGTGCCATCCCGAAGATCAGGGTATCCAGTAGATTACATAGTGCCTCCGCAACTTACTTGGAGGCGCAAGATTGGATCATATTTCACTGTACCAACTTATAATACGACGAAGGATAAATCAAAAAAGACAAAAAAAAAAATATTAATTGATCGTTTTGTTTTAACGTCGCTTATGTTACTAAGGCTAACCGCCCTACACGAAATATTAAAAATAGTCTAACTTCATGCATAACTGACATCACTAAGAAATTGCCCAAAAAAACCAAGGTATGAAAAATAAGGGGGGGGGGTGATTGCACAGGTTTTCTAATTTTTATTCGTAATAATTATTTTTTCGTCGGTATATGAAGAGTTAAAATTAGTAATGGCTCCAGTACCAACAATTCTTAATTTCTTTTTTTTTCTCAGAAAGCGAAAAATAAATCCTATCAAAGCGTATAATGTGCTTTTTTTTTTTTTTTTTTTTTTTTTTTTTTTTTTTTTTTTTTTTTTTTTTTTTTTTTATATCCACCCTACCTTGCCTCTCGGCAACACGGGTGTTGACAACATGAAAACACTAGCATGTTCTCATGCAGTCCCTAGACATTACGTCCCGTTTTTCACAATTTCCAATTTTCTTCTTCCTTCTTCAGAGGCCTCAGTCAGGTGGTCGTTGCTGTTGTCTTCCAAGGTTCAAGGCAGTTGGTCCGAGAACATCTTTCCACCCGTATACAAATGCTTTGTAATACGGGTAGTTTTGTTCGGCCATCAACTCAGGGAACTCGTTCTCCGTGATTACGTAGAGACCAGTTTCCCTCAGTAACTTCGTAACGTTTCAAGAATTGCTAAACCACCACGACAATGACGAGTTTCCTGATAAGGTTTTTCGAGACACGGAGAATGACCATGAAGTTAGCCCACCAGATTCAGAAGAGGTTAGACTGATTATGGACAATTTCAAGAATAACAAGGCTCCCGGTTCAGATGGCATACCAGCGGAGTTTTTGAAGATTGGTGGGTCAGCACTGGTTGAAGAGTTGACTCATGTGATAGTTAATATATGGGAGAGCGAAAAAATCCCGGAGAGCTGGAAAGAGTCTGTCATCATTCCCTTGCTCAAAAAGAAAGATGTTCCCACAGACTGCAACAGTTATCGAGGAATTAGCCTCCTGAATACTCCCTATAAAATTTTTTCTGTTGTTTTATATAACCGAATTGTGGATTTTGTGGAGCCTCGTTTGGGTGACTACCAGGGGGGTTTCAGGAAGAATCGATCAACTATTGACCAGATATTTTCTTTGAGACAGAAATGAAAAAAATGAAAGAATTCAACAAGTCTATATGGATACTTTTCATAGACTTTAAAGCAGCTTATGATTCCATTATTAGGAAAGAGCTCTACCTGGCAATGGAAGAGATGGGAGTTCCACCGAAGCTAATCCGACTTGTAGCTTGTACTTTGAATGAGAGCGCGAGTCGAGTGAAAATAAATGGTAAGCTGGGCCAAGCTTTTGCAGTGAAGTCAGGAGTTAGACAGGGTGGCCCCCTTTCCCCACTTCTATTTAACATCGCCCTCCAAGTTATAATGAATCGGGCAGAGCTTAATCAGTCGGGCACCATTTTTTAGAAAGGCGACTAAAGTACTTGGATGTGCTGATGATGTAGCATTGATTGGATAATCCCTCAAGGCGATCAAGGAGACCTGTGAAGGGTTGCAAAGAGAAGCTGAAAGAATGGGACTATCCATAAATTAGGAAAAAACAAAAATAATGGTGCTCAGGGAGAAAACACCTATAAATCCTCCAAGGCATTATGTAGTGGGACGATATTCGTTTCAATGCGTATCCAGTTTGAAGTACCTCGACTCCATCGTTAATGACCGGCTGGATGAACAAGAAGAAATACGTAACCGTATAATTGGGGCTAACTAGAGGGGAGCTTTTTAACTTAAACTGCAAACCATGGCTGAAAGATATAGTATACACCTGCTCCATGTGCAATAGTAAGGAGGATGAAACCATGTTTCATTTTCTTGGCAGATGTCCGATTCTAAACTCATTCCGAAAAAATTATTTAGGAAAAAGTATCTTAACAGAAGAAGAGGTTATAGAAACTTTAAATGGAAAAGTTTGGAGGGCGTTATTTTTCTATATAAAAGAATCTTTAATTTATAGACAATTTCTGATAAACGAATTTAATTATAATGATTAATATTGAGTTTATTATGGTTTTGGTATACTCTGTTAATTACATTATGATTATTAAAATTTTGGCTTTTTTTATGTGAAAATTTTGTATGTTATATAAAAGGTAATTTTATTTGTTGTTACTTGTTTATAATTTATTAAAATCAAAGGTTTGCTATTTTAATTAGATAGACCAAAACAATAAAAAAAAAAAAATAAATAAAATAAAGGAAAGATTCCCTGGCAGACGGCATATCCATGCCAGAATATAGTGTTTTGTATAAAATGTAAAATTTAAAAAAGAAATTTTGTAAATAAAGCACATTTATCTATCTATCTAATGGGGGCTAACAAAGCATATTTCGCCCTAAGAAGTTTCCCCAGGGGTAAGCTACTTAGTGTACGTACTAAAATGATCGTATACAAAACAATTATCCGTCCTATACTGACCTATGCCTGGGCAACTTGGACCCTAAGCAAAAACCTAGCCGAAAAGATTGACAGGTTTGAAAGGAAAGTATTGAGGCGTATCATGGAGCCAGTTAGAGAGAACAGCGCATATCGATTTAGGAAGAACAAATCGATCTACGACCTTTTCGACGATCTCCGAGTCTCTTATTTTGTGCGAATTCAGCGCTTAAAATGGCTGGGACATGTTATCAGAATGGACGAAGGTAGAGCCGCGAGGAAACTATATTATGGGACCCCGGATGGAGTCAGACCACGTGGAAGACCGAAGGGAAGGTGGAAGGACTCCGTGGCTGAGGACTTGAGGAAAGTTGGAGTATCCACGAGACATGCTGCTGACCGAAATGTTTGGGAAGGGGCAGTTGAGAGGGCCAAGGGCAGCTTCAGGCGCCTGTCGAGCCGAAAAAAAGAAAAGAAAAAAAACAAACTTCGTAACGTATAATGTGCTGATGTGTCATAGCTATGCCAGTGAAAACGA